>VYZT01052753.1:0-28851 GCA_013400735.1 Pomatostomus ruficeps
GGTATCCCAAACCCTGACATCTACAACTCAGTGATAAGAGATATGTCAGGTTCCCCAGTAACACAACTTCTCTCCATCCCAAACTCCATAAAAAAACCAGAGAATGTGATTTGTCCTAAATCTGTGTTAGGCACCAGGGAGAGAGGTAAAGTAAAGAAGTGAGCTTCTGCTCTTAGAGGAAAGAAAAGCAACTTATCTCTGAATAGGGAGCAGCAGAACAAAACACATTATTTGTTTTTGCTTCATGGACAAATACCGTTGTTATTTAGAGTCGTGCTGATTATAGGTCAAGCATGTGCTCCCAAAGCTCAGGAAAGATGTGTTGGGACCTCTCAGAATAGCAGAAAATTTGGCAAAAAACAAATATCAAATGAACAAAAGGATTCAGAATCTGGAAATAGAGACGAGAAATGTATTTGTACATCACAAGGTGGATAAGACTCAGTAGGTGCAAGAGAGATGGGGGTGAGGGTCAGGGCCTCTGTGGGAAGAAAGCAGAGGTGCACATGAGCTGGAACAGCTGGAATGACTGCACAGGAGAAGACCAAATACTTGTGACTGTGAAGAAGAGGTCACAGACCTCCTGACCCGGGTTTATATCTGATATACGTCTCTTCTGGGGCCCCTGACTTGCCTTGAGAAGACCCTCCATGCAGAGAGAGTGAACCTACCTGCCCTGAGAACACAGGACAGCATGGGGACAATACGATTTCCAGCATCACAGGAGCTGTTTTCAGAGCACAAGGCAGGCTGAGCTGTGTCTAGTTACCTCCAGCACATTCTCTGGTGCCATGTGAGTCACACAGACTACGTGGAGCCATTTGAGTTTATGATCCTTTTATCTCTCTGACCAAGGGATCACACGCTGCTTGTCCCAAGAAGAATAATGAAGCCTCATACGTTACACATCCCCTAAGGGATTTAATTTCCCTTAATCTAAGGGGAGGATTTGCCTTCAGTCTCCAGCCCTTTTATTATCCATTTGTTGCTCCATATACAGCACAGATCATAAAGGAATTTTTTATTTTTTAAGCCAACCTTTGCTTAGGCATCATTAAGGCCTCACACAAAGTCCCATGCTGCTCATAGCTTAGAGAGTAGAATGAGACAGAGGCACTGAAGGGAGGATAGCCTTGTTCTCCCTCTTAACAGTGCACTGCAAGGACAGGGGGCTGTCTGGCTCATAACCAGAGAGATTAAATGATGGGTAAAGAGAAATGAAGCACTGACACTTACCCTTCCCTCAGACCCAAAATTGCGCTGACAAACAAGAATCGTCCTGGCTTGGTGAAATACTGCTGCTCACACTGCGGGAGCAGCAGCAGCAGCGTTAACCAGCGAACCAGGACTCCTCTGGGCTACGCAAGGTGCAAAGATACACCAAGACAACTGTCCCACCCCAGAGAACATACCCAGTGTTCTCAGCTGTTCTAGACATGCAAAGCACATGCAGCTGGGCTGTGGCTACTGAATTCTGCTCCTGGCCCTTCCATCAATCCACAACATATTTCTTCATATTTCATAGTTGAATGTATTTCTTCACTTGTCTTTGCTTCTCTTCCCATGTCTGCAAACTGGAGTCTTACAATTCAATAAAGTAGATGATTGTAGAGGGTCCAGATATCCGAGTGGTACAACTCAGCATGTAAGAGAGGCTCTAGGGGGTTAAACAAGGCACTCCATTCTCTGCTTGTTTAACAGCTGTGTGCTAGCAAGAGGGAGTAGATGTCTGGGGATGCATGTAACCCTTCAGGGCAGTGGCCCCAACCCCTCTACCAGCTATGTATATGTTGGGGAAGCTGGAATAGGGAAAACGTATAAATATGATTACCTAGCAAAAACTGTAGGTGAGATTGAAATGAAGACAAGCTTGGAGTTACCCAACCCCAGTTACTGAACAACTGGAAAACAATAGTATAGCCAGCTGGAGGTAATCCCCATTTGATTGAACAATGCCCTCGGCTTGCAAGCAGGTCCAAGGGTCAGAGAAGACCCTGCAAACCCATCAGAGGGTCCAAAAAGCAACTTTTAGAGTTTAAAATGTAACGCCATAGGCTAATGCAATGATTCTTATAGGCTGTAGGCAAATGTTGTAAGATTTGTAGCTTATTCTAGATTGGCCAATGGAAATTAGAATATTCAACACAGAAGATGATTTATTGTATTGTAAACGCTCATTCTGGTCATTCTATTCTGCATTCTATTCTGCTCGTCTCTTTCTATTCTGCTCTCACTTCTCTGACCTGCTTGGAGCTGCGTCCTGCAGCTCCTCGTAAGCCTTTCTTTCCCCACGCCTTCTGCAATAAACCTCATGTTCTAAAACCTAAACATAGAGATCTTCGTTTGTCCTGAACAACCGTCCTACGGACACAGCAAATCCTACAGTACATACACACACACATGTACGTCGTGTTGCCTCTGAAAGTGCTGCTGTTTTATTTCTTCCCCTTGCTGTTATCACTGAGCTAGAAATTGGCACTGAACTGAAAGTAATTTTCTTTAATTTTAAATAAATTATCATTTTAAAATGTATGCTGTTGAATTCGTTCTTGCATCAAAGCCGGGGGTGATTGCACTTCCCAGGCTGGAAAGACAGAGGGGAGGAAGATACGGCTTTATAGTTAAATCTGATTTTTCTCTTTTCATTGTGCATCTCATTTAAAATAAAAGTTAAAAAGAAAGAGAGAAAAGAGACAACCACACACAGAGTTTTGTGCCTCAGACCCAGGAAAAAGGAAAAACTCCCTCTTGTTTGTCTTTTACTGCTACTTCCATATGACCACATGGATAACACAGGTAAGGGAACCCTTTGAGTTCTGGTGTGTGAAGCACAGGAGGAAAAAGCAGAGCCATTTCAGCTTCTGCCTGGGAGAACAGCAGAGGCCTGAAACCGTAAGAAGTTGCTCAGCATTTTCTTTGCCATTTCATACCTGTAATACGCTGTTAGGGTACTCTTCACCTGTGGTAGAGCCAAAGGGCCAGAGCAGAGAGCACCACAACATACTTAGGATTTTCAGGCACTTCATTGAGTCCACATGTACTTTAATCCCATGGATAGACATCCCTTGATCTTGCAGGCAGCTCATTTTCAGCAGAACAGCAGAAAATTTGGACAGACTTTGGTCCAAGAACTGTCTGAATCCTGCAAATCCCCCTCCCCTCCTTCCTATGTTCAGGGAAAGTTTTTCTCTCTGTGCCATCTCTATTTAGTATGGCAGAAGGGGAGGAGGAAATCACCTTCAGCTTTCCTCGCCATCTGCATCACAATTGCTCCAGTGGGATCTGGGCTGCATTCCAAATTGTTCCTTTTGCAGTGTAACTGGGGCAGAGGGAGGACAAGTTGACTGTGACATGTCTCAGCAGATAAGGTTCCAGAGAAGCAAGTTTCTGAGACCTTTCTGTTCTGGCTAACTCTAGTGATGGCTGTCTGGGGCTGCTGAGCACCCTCCCTCCCACAGCACCCTGATTTAGCTGCCAATCTGCAGCATGGCATATTAAAAACAAACAGCTCTCCTACACACAAAATTTAAACACAAGGAAACCATAAAAAATACAAAAGTGGCATTACTGTGCATTATAAAATAACAAAACTGGGTTTTTTTTCTATTTGTTTCTACCCCAGATAGCAGTAGTGATCAGCACTTTACAAAAGATGCTTCTTCCACATCCTGGCATATGTTATTACGGTTATTAATAGCCAGCCGTTCCTGGGGGCAGCTCTCTGTACAGGTACATTTATTTCCTTCACAGCCCTGTCACCCCCTTGCTGGTGCTCCAGCTCCCTGCAGCACATCCCACTCCGAGGCAAGGGAGGCAAATGGAAAGTTAGGCACCATTCTGCCACAGTCCAGACACAGTTCAGCCTCATTCTGTCACTCAGGATGGCTTGTTGTTAGTTTTATATCATCATAATGACATCCCCTGTCTCCCACACTGCTGTTAGTTCCTGCTCCCTCCTCCTAAATCAGAACTGGCCGTAGAAGAGGGAAGTACTTGAGCACTGCCTCCTTCCCTCAGAGCCAGCAGGAATGGGAGTTACCAAAACCTGCTGCTCAGTAATGAGGCCAATTCTGTTAGTTTTTGTTTCCAAGTGCTCACTTGTACCTTCTGCCCTCTGAGCAGGATCTGACACGTCCCTTTCATGGCTGGTTCTTCTAAGGAGGGCTGCAATAATCAGGTACCTGCTTGGGTGCTACTGCGAGCACCTCAGCATCCCAGGGTTCCCAGTCACCGCCTCGCAGCACACCCTGACATTCAGAGATGGGATGAACTGCCACTTAACGATATAATGTGCAACAGCTGAGCTGGAATAACCACCCTCTGGCCAGCCAAGGTGAGATAAAAAAGACAAGCAGGTCAGTGCACGGCTTTGTTTCTCCACCTCTCTACTGCTCGTCTTCCCTACCTGAGCCACACTGGGAAGCAACAGCCTCTCATTGTCTAACAGAGCAGGAGCCTGGCCTGAGCACGGGGAGCATCCTCAGAGAAATTCCCCACCTTAGGGAGTTCCTAGGCTGGATTCAAAACACACAGGATACATTACCTCTGAGACAGATGTGCTGAGCTCCTTCCTTTGCCTAATTAGTAGCAGCTTTTGCAGTCACATTTGCATTTCCTGGGTGGGATCAGGCTCTGGGCAGACACTGAAGTGCTAAACCAACTCCCCCATCAGCAATGCAATCCAGCTTTGTGAGCACAGAAGAAATCAATACCAATGGGAAGCTCAGCTCCTCTTTGCCCACTGGCCATGTTTGTCACCAGCACGAGGTAACAATGTAGAGCCATTTAATGATGCAGCTCATTAGGCTTCTGACAACAGGAGATGATGGAACTAAGGCCTCAAACGTACGGCCTCATGATTTTATTTGCATATGTAGTTTTAGGCTGAGTATGCTATACTTCCCAGCATGTGAGGAATACAGGCCTAGCACAAGATTCAGAGGGAAATTTCCTATGAAAATCATGTAGGAATCCCCCTGAGGGAACAAGACAGAACGCTCAGAAAACTGGAAAATAGTTTACATGAAACAGATAGAAATAACCTAGACTAGACAGTTTCTTCAGCTTCCCAGTGTCAGGAAAGCATACAGAGCTCAGTTTTGTCAGGGAAACTTCAAAAGAATCACTTCTGGATGTTCTATTCTAGATTATAACTTTCCTCTTCTTGCCCTAGAATTTTGATCTGAAGCTTCTCTGCTGTTTCTAACAAAAATATTCATAGAGAAACAGAACAGTAACGGATAGCCAGAGTCCAGTTAGGGACATACTGCAGTTGCATGGGAAGTCCCATTAGCTGCAAGCTTAGAAGAGGTTTTCACACAGGTGAAGATCAGTCCCTGCCCAGCCAGCAGAAGAGTACAAGGACACAAGACGCAGCTCTCCTGTCAGGAGCATCGTGCCAGGGACAAACGCTGGAGGAACCAAATTCACCAATAAAACAAGGAGGAAAATCCTGATCCCTTTGATGCTGCTGACCAACCCATCACTGACTTTAAGGACGTTGTGGGATGTTTCCCACAGTCCCTCTAAACACCCTGTCCAATGCCAGAAGAACGTAGAGGTGATGTGCAAACCAAAGGCAAGGCTGCCAGGCGTTACAGACAAAAGATCACTGCATTCATTCAGCAAGCCAGGCCACCTAAGAGACTGTACACGTTTTGGAAGAACCCCCAGCCTGATTCAAAGACTCCTAATAAGAGACAATCCACCACAATCTGAGGCAATTTGCTCCAGTAATTATCTCCTTGTTTACAGTTTATTCCCAGCATGGATCAGACTAGAAACACTTCCAGCTATTCAGTTTCCAGGCACTGGATCTCACTGGCCACTGTCTGCTAGATTAATGAGTTTTCTATTATCAGGAATCTTTTCCTTGTACTTACAGACTGCGGTCAAGTCACCTCTTTAGCTTTCTTCGTATAAACCAGTTGCAATTTCTTGGCACTGTCACGTTTCACAGAGTCGTATAAGGATAAATATACACAAGTTGTGATCCTACCATGATGGAAAACAGAGTTTCCAGAAGTGGAGTCATTATTCAGAGCTGTTTATTGGGTTTATCTGTACTGGACATAAAATTTTGATAAACATTCACTGGCTTGAGCAGTTATTCCTTTCCTGTTGGCCACATAAGTCATATAGAACAGTTTCAACTGAAGGGCACAGAAGTGTGTTGCTGTTCATGTTGACTCCTCTGAGTGCTTGTGCATGAAACTTCAAATTACTTCAAAAAACCTCTGTACCAGCAAAATGCACCTACTTAAATATTTGGGAAAAGAAGTATTGAGGCAAACAGAGAGTCAGGTTTCCCCTAACATTCCCCTGCTTCTAAAAGGAAGAGCAGTATGATGTTGGCAGAATGTGCAAACAGACTCAGTGCCCTCAAAAGGCTTCAGATTTTGAACACAGCTCAGCACCTGGGTGAGTCCAGGCTGTTCTTTGGGAAACCATGCCTTAGCAAGTTAGCTGGAATCATGCAGTTTAATCACAGTGGCTTGTTTGCAATATGCAGCCTGCTATTCTATCCTCATTCCAGCTCTTTGGCTGTTGTTCAGCTTTCATTCACTTCTTCTCATTATGTCCCTTGACATCCTTTAGGAAAGCTGAATCTTATTTCTCTTCCCCCTCCAGCACATGAGAGCTCATAAAGCAGTGTAACAGGCAAAAGATCTGAAATACTTTAACAAACAGAGCAATGCAGCTGAACCAGGAGAATCAGAATTAACTCAGTTCACTTCTTACCTGGTCAGTCCTGGCTTTCTTATTCCCTGAACAAACGTACTTCCCTCAGCTTGAAATTAGCATTCCTTTAAGCTGTTTTCACACTCTAAAAGTGTTTCTAAATGTGCATATTAAGCGGTGAAACAACTTACTCAGTTAATCTACACAAGCTAACATCCATCTCAGCGAAAGCCTATTACACTTTATATGCCTTCAGGATCGTAATGCTCAGAAACACTAATGAAACCAGCACACTGACTCTTCACGTGGAAATAGGGAGAGGAGGGTGCTAAGACCAGAAAAAACCATACATTTTAGCTGTAGAAGCACATTTATATGAGACTGTGTACAAAAAATATAAATGTGCTTCTACAGCTAAAATGTATGTATAGCAGAGGTGGAGAGATATGGCTTCTATACAGCTTTCCACACCAAACAATGTTTGGAGGGAGAACTGTGAAAAGAACACTTGCTTGATCTGAAAAAGCAAGATGAAAAAATTGGTGTTTTGGGGGCAATTTTTAATGTAACTGCATCCAAAAAAGCCAAGGCTGTTCTGCTCTTGCCTCACTTGATCAGTCTGAGATTCTAACAGACCTTGCTGTCACTCACAGAGTTTAATAGGACAACACCTTGGGTGTCCAGGACACCTCTGATGGTGACCGAGCAGGTCACTGTCCATGTGCAAGGGAGACAACAGTGCTGCAACCTCTTCCAAGGCTCCTGGAGGGTACAGTGCTTCTCTGACAATTAGGAGGAATTCAGTGCTACTACAGTTAAACCACCTGCAAAAGCCACGCAAGCTGCACTAGCAAAAGACCTTTTTGCAGGTGTCAGTACAAAAGAAAATCACAGGACCTTTTTCCCACCTCTTGCTGGTAAGGCTGTCTGGGAAGCACTTTAGATCTGGGGCAGAATACGAAGTGACTTTCAACTGCATGTGTCAAGGATACAGAACTATGGTAGGCAGGAGTTTGAAAGCACTCAGATGCAAAGTGGGAATGGAGGTGATTTTTTGCATTAGTTTAATCCATATCTGAGACAGAACTGGGTCGCACTTCTGGGAAGAGGCACATAAAGCATTGGCTGGGGAGGAGAGAGAGCGTAGCCCTTGTCTTGCCCATTTACTAACATATTTCCAACAGTGAAAGGACTTTCAAGCTATGTAATGTGTGAAGTCCCGTCAGGAGATGCCTGGCAGATTTAAATAGGTTCTTGCATTGTTCTTGGATTGTAACTGCTAAGCAAGGAGTGAAGAGATTTTGGCAATTTACTCTGAGCAGAGAAGGGAGAGGGCAAGTTTCAAAAGTGTTTGGACAGCTGAGAGGTATGGAGGTGTGCTCGGGACACTTTTACAAGGTTACAGATTGGGCTGGGGAATGTTCCAGGCTGGATGTGCACATATTTGGGACTGGGGACTGCTGCTGGGATGCTGCTTTTGCGGGGGCAATGAGGCAGTCTGCAGAGTGGAGGAGCCCAGCTGGCAGTCCCCACCAGCCAAGGGAGTGCAGGATGCTCCCTGTGGGAAGTACAGCTCCAGAACCATATGGATCCTGCTCAGATCGTTGCTGCCACACCACAGGAGAGAAGTGTTTTGGGGAAAGCTTCAACCTGTGCTTCTGCAATGCAGGATGTGCAGAGCCCCAGCACCTGGCAGCAAGGTAAGGGAAGAATGTGTCTGGCACCACTCCAGGCCCACCCAGCTTCCCCAAAACCACAGCTCAGAAATCCAGTATAGCTCACAAGTCTCTCCATTCTGCCTCTCCTCTTTCTACCTACGTATTTGCTAGGGATGGTGTAACAGGGACAGAGAATAAATCAAGTGCTATATCAGTGTTCTATCCCTGTCTCTGTAAAGAGCAGCTATTGTAACTTCCTGATGTGATTTACCATACAATGACAACATTTAATGTCCCCCGGTGTTATAATGTACTTTATCTTAATACAATCTTCCTCTGCTGAACCCTATAGAGTTCACCTATTTTCCATGGAGATTTTTTTTATTCTTATGACTTGATACTGTGATTACTGTCACACTCCTGCTCTTTGTGAAAGGAGAAATTAATAAGTTTTTTCTTAAGCACTTTGCACCAGAACTGAATACCAATCAGCCTTCAAGCTGGGTTGCTGCACATTCTGGATTCATTTATGAGCCTTTGCTCTAACTTTCCAAGACACAGCACTTTTTAGATCAACAGCAAGTCAGCACATAATGCCTTATTCCACTTCCCATAGGCTCTCACTGTGGGGAGGAAAGGAGGCAGCCCCTGAGAGGGGGAATATATGACTTTTCATAGTTATCTCCACAGACGTGTTCCTGTATCAGGGCATCTGCCTCATCACACCTTGGAGAGGAGGGTTAAAGCACTGCCATTTATGTGAATTATTCTCCTCCTTTGCCATCCTTGCTCAGTCTCTCCACCTCCTTTCAGAGCTCACTGAAACTTCCCTTCTCTCCAAGGATATCACTCTTAGGCTATCCTACATCTCTCTGCTCAAACAGTGATGACACTGTGCTCTCGTGTAAGGAACACATTCCAACTGAGGGTCAGGCTACACAATTCTTACACATTACCAAGACCTGCCAGGTAAACTCTAACACAGGTGGCAGAGGTTCTGTCTCTGCACATAGAAGTTGTTTCTTTCTGCCATGGAAACCACTCAGTTCAACGTCTGGTCCTTTCTTCCCCCTTCTACCCTCACTAGAAAAGGAGTCAGAACCTTCTGCTGTGCCTTGCTTCTTCCACCTCCTTCTGAATAGGGTCTTCTGCTTCTACGAGTCTCCACAACCCAGCAGCGACCCACTCGGGAGCATTTGTAGGAACAAGCCATGAAAGGAGTGCATACGCACGAGATGCCACTTCTACCACGATGATGTCTATTTCTTCCACTCCTGAGGATGCATTTGGTCTGTCATTGAAGTATTTCAGTGCTAAGGATGGCTGGCTGGCACAAATCCCCAGCAAGGATTTGTGCCAGCCAAGGATTGAAAAGTAGAGTGACATTGTGTCACTGCAAGGATTGAAAAGTAGTGACATTGTGTCCATGCCTTGGATGAGGCTGTTCCCACTTTGCACCTTATTGCTACTGCAATATAAAAAGCTTCCCTTCTGCTAGGCAGCATTTCACACCTGATTTGGACAAGTATAATTGAACATGTGAAGCTGAGCAGCTGAAGAGGAATACACTTGGGCTCTCATTTTTCAGGTTTTTTTCTTCTAAACATAGACCTGAAAGGCAGGAGCTGGGTGAGTGGACCCAGCCTCCTGCAGTGGGGGATGCACATGAAACGTGTTCAGCCCAGGAGCTTCGCTGAATAGACACCCACAGACACCAATAAACACAACCAGACAAAGGCGCCTCCCAGCTCCCCGTGGTACAAGAGTAGATTCCACGAGCTGTAAAATCCTGCAGGAGGAGATCAGGGCGCAGTCTGGGCATTCATTGCCTGTGCCTACACTCTTGGGGATCATCCTCTGGCATTTGTCTCTCCCGCTCCTGTTTTTTCAGAATGATCAAACCCTTATCGTGTCCCCAGTAGCTGACTGCTAAGGCAGCAGGATAAGCTGGCTGCATGAGCAGCCAGGCTTGGAGCCCAGTCTGCAGAGCTGGTGCCAATATTGATCAGGAAACCCGCAAAAAATAAACAAACTCTCTGTAATTACTCAGCCTGATGGATGCCAGGAGGTTTGTTTGCTTCCTGAAGAGATGCCAATAGCCTAACGGAGCAAATGTCATGGTTATGTAATAAAACAATGCAGGTAATTAAAAATACCCTGGCAGGACTATAAACAGGAACATTATCTATTAACTCTTTCAGTGGAGCATGAGGGAAAGGATGGTGAAGATTCTGTTTTATTTGAGGGGAGACGGATTTAATGGATATTTGAATAAGAGCTGAGCCAGTAGGTAATCACATAGAGTTCAACATTGTCCTCTTTTCTGCCACAAAATATCCCCTTGGATATTACAGCATCTTAAAGATCTCAAATTAAACCAGGGCCCTGCTGCACTGTGTTTCTTCTGTATCAACACCTCAGAGACTTTACCTAAAAAAAGAGAAAAAAATGTGGAGGTGCCTTTCAGAGGACATCGGACCCCTGATACACAACCTTCACCTCAGCAAGGCTCTGGTACTGGTCCACAGACAGGCAGGAAGCAGGGGGAATGTAACTTATTTAAATGCATTAAGCACCTCACCACACCAAGAGCTGCCGGCATCACAGCTTCATACAACTCTTGCTAAAGCCAGAAAAATCTGAGTGTAGGCTTCAGTGAGACCTGGGCTTGGCTAGAAAAATCACACATTTCTGACAACTCCTTGCTAAATATTTTAAATAACTGTTTTCTGAAAAATACCGTTCTCCTATCAAGGATCACGATCGAACAACTGTGACCTTCATGTGCATCAATCTTAAAGGGCAACTGCTCTGGACAGCAGCACATGAGGAGATTTTGGAAGAAAGGTCAAACACCGATGTCGTGTGCAGCACTGATTAGACAAGGTTTAAGCTAGAAAGCTGCATTCAGTGCCTAACGGGGCCATGCTGCTATTCCTGTCAACAATCCGTTCGGAAGCCTTGGATAACATTTCCCTGCCTTAGTTTCCCCTCAATCACAGAAGAATTAATTTGTTAGTGCTTTGGCACCAGTAAGTGGCAGGTGAATTTCTTTGCCAGGCTCTGATGCAAAGTACTGCCATGAGCACAGATCACAAAATGTGATCCTGGATAAGTAATGGGAAGAGGCAGAGATACACAGATTAAAGCTGTGTCGACCGTGTGACTCACCAGATCACAATAGTCATTAGGGCTTAAGTACAGCTAATTAATAGCTGCTATGAGCACAGAATCCCTGGATCTCAGAATGATAGCTGGGAAAGGAAATGTAGATTTTATTCTTATTATTATTTATTATGGCGAATGTTTCTTGCTCACAAGAAGATATCATTAAATCAACAAAGACATAAAGATTCCTAAAACACAGACATGCTGCATCGCATCTGACCTCTTCTGCCTTGCTTACCAAGCAGAACTGACCTAAGAAACTTAACTGGTGCATGGAAATCACAGTCAGCCAAACCTCGGTAGTGGGAAGAAACTGGAAAAGCAGCCAGGTTGTCCTAGAGAGGTATGAGGTGTACAGGGACTACACCACCTTTCAGACAGCTCAACCGGAGCCCAAACCATCTGCAGAGACTTTGATACTGCAAGCAATTGTAATGATGTTTTCAAACTGCACATCAACAGGCACAGCCTGAAACTCCCCTGGTGTAAGCAATTCCTTCCAATATTGCTGCTTCGAGCTTTGGAGACAGGCAGACCTGCACTAGGCAGTCCCAGATAGCCTGGGAGCCAGAAAACACAGCACTGCAGGGCTGTCCAGCCTCAAATGAACCCATACCATTCATATTCTTTACCATCAAGAGCTGTCTCTCACCGACCACTACAAAAAAACCCAGCAGGCTCATTTACTTCCACACTACAGGTAATAAATATTTCTTACTGGTTATAAAAGCATAATTACAGAATTTTTTAAGGACAGTAAAGAAAAAGTAAGGCAGAATTTTTCCTAAAAGCTTTTTTCATGGCGAAGCAGGCTTATCAGAGGAAAGGAAAATACCCAAGGCAGCTTGTATTCTAAAACATATGGGAAATAACATCTCTGAATGACTTCTGCCTGGCACAAAAGGGTTTGTAACAACAATACTGGCAGGATCTGAAGATGGAACTCCAGATTTTCAGCTTTGACAATGGAATTATTGCACATTATTCTTTCTAAGTAAATTAAACCCATTAATCATCATAATTAGTAACGCTCTGTGTCAGTGATATGGTAACAGAGCTAGTCATTATACCCTGCTAAAGAAACTAAAGAATGATGCTCCAGCCACTCCATGCTGCTGCTGCCACTGTCTGGCTGTGAAGGAGGATGATAATGCCCAAGGCTTAAGAAAAATGCCAATTTCAAAGAGATATGAGGGCAGCAAGAGATACCATCTCTCCCTTGCTGGCTTTAAAGCCCCTGGGATGCTGACAGCAGAAAAGAACAAATTCATCCTTCATAGGATTCTGCTTGAGTCATTTCAGGCATGACAAAATTGTTTTGGCCCACGAGGTTTCCATCTTGATTTATACCTAGCAAAGACAGTATTATTCTAATGTGAAGCCAATTCCAGTCATATATCCCCCGGCGTGGGCTGGGTTTTGTGCAGAGTCCATCAGGATGCTGAGCTTTGGCACAGTTGTCCTGGTGCTGCTCACATCAGCATTTCATTACCATGGTTATTGGAAGTGCATTAATAATGTGATTACCAAGCATGAAAGATTTATCCATTGATAAGTGAGTGGGAGATTTTGCTAAACATTTATCATGACTCAAGTGCCTTACACCAACCCCTAACGTAATACTGAGACTCCAGACATGTTAAGATATTTGTGCAATACCTTCATCTGGCTGTAGTCCATTTTTATTTGTTTGAATGTATTTTTATGCATCTTCACAGTGGCAGAGGGCAGTCCATGTGCTCGATGCAATGCAACCGTAGAAAATTAGGCCCCTGATGATCCCTGCCACAAAGAGTTTACCAGCCACCCAAATCACAACAAATAACTTTCAGCAAGTTTCACTTCCTTCTTTTGCAAAATGTCTCTGGAGAGGGGGAGATTTTTCTTTACCTAACAGATTTGTTACTTGAAGTCAGTTACTGAAATGTTTCACTAATTTCATTTTCATTCCTGCTCACTAGTCACGCTAGGTTGCTTAGTTACAATTGTCATTTGGAATTATTTTTGGTCCGTGACTTGACAAATGATGAGTTCTCTGGTTGATGCCGATGCTGATACTGACAGAAATGGAATATAACACTTCTTTTTCTCCTCCCTAGTGAGATTGGATGGTATGAATGTTACAGAAAGTGGACACAAAGGAATCAATCTGGACGCCTCCCTCATAAAGCAAGTATGTTCCTCCCAGTGATGGCAGTGAGACAACTTGCCTGGAGTGTAAGAAAAGCCAAAATAAACTGATGCAAACAGATGTCTATTTGTCTGTTTATTCTGTGATGGGCATGTGCTTGAAGAGACAATGTGCTCATGTACACCTGTGCTTGGTAAATTGTCCTGTAGCAGTTGTCCTTACCAGTAATAGTTCCACAGCCTGCTCTTAGGAGAGGTGCCCAAACTGTCCAGCAATGTGGGATACAGCAGATCCTCAGAGCAGTGTCTCACTGAATTGAAACCCCAAAGTAACAGCTCTCAACTTTGTGCTTCCTCATCCCCCATCCTTTAGCACCCTCCATGCTCCACTCCATTCCCTTCACATTCCATCTTTTCCCCACACATAAATTTGCCAGTGTCTCACATCAGCTCCTTCTAAACCAGCCAGTTTAGTCAATAACAGCATTTGGCTCCTCTAAGTCAAGTATTTCTTATGTTGGAAGCTCCACCTAGTGATGTAAAGGAAGCTTTATCTTACGCATGTAAACATCCTCCTAGCATAGGTTGTCTCTGCCCGAGTCCAGGATTTTACTGAGCACCTGTGAAAAAATGTATTTAAATTTTAATCTTGACAAAGATCACCCCTTTGTATCTCAAAAAGGTATGTCCCACACTCATAGCAGATTATTTCAAACACTGCTCTGTTACCAACACCCCTCCAGCTGCTAATGCAAAGCACAGCACTGTGAGGGCTGTGAACTTCACCTCAGTCAGACCCCATGCACTTACCAAGGAGACTGTAGCACAAAGATGCTCCTTGCATTTCTTGGTAGAAATAAGATCTGGCTAATACAAAGGAAGGCACTGAAAACTTAGATTCTTGTAGAAAACCCAAGGATAACACAACCTAGAGGAGATAACTAGGATCTGTCCTGTAAGAACACTCCTAAAGAAATTAGATTTGCAAATTGGGACCTCTAGGCTGTAGAGGCAGCTATATAGAAGCAGTCCAGGCAGCCCAAGAACCTGCAGAGTTCAGCTCTGGGGTCATTTGAGGTCTGCCCTATTCCTCTGACTCTAATCCAATAGTTGTCTGCCTGTCAGAAAGGGGAACTTTTAATCATTCACTTCCAAAACTTACCATCACAACTAAAACCTTGACATGTTGAGATGGAAAGAAAAGAACCTGCACCAAATCTTCAGAGAGAAAACACTAAACAATTTTAGTGTCACTCTCTATACAGCGCCTCCTTTTATTCCCTTTTTGACAGCCCTGGGAGCTTCTGGGATTTTAAGCACTCGGCATACTTCAATGTGGATTGGAAAATGGGGGGGCATATGAGATACAACAGCAAGGACAGGGAGGTTGACAAGAAAAGCAAGAGGGATGCAGGTGTTCCGAGTACACAAGGTTTATGGATGACTTATTCAGTGATATGCCATGAATTACACTGCTGCAGTTTCAGCTGGACAAACTCCTGGCAGACAGGAGGCAGCTGCAGAGATGGATCTGCTTTTCTGTCAGTCATGATCAAGACCAGCATTCCCCACTCGTCCAAGCAGGTGCCTGTGTGCTCAGTTCTGCAGAGGAGTTACTGACAGCATCACAAATCGCTCCAGAGCTCCATTGGCCATCTGCTGCTCCCCTGCCCGGCTTGTTTGGCAGGTCAGTGCAGGGAAGCTGGCACCGCTGGCTCACCCTCTGTGCCATAACACTGTTGCTGGTCTGGCACAGACTTCATCCTCAGTGGGCATAATTGCCAGCCATTCCTGAGCTCAGAGGAAGATGGAGACTAAAATCTTTCAAGTGTTTTCAACAGCTTTCTAGAAACCACTGTTCTGTAAGACAAGCAGCCTCCCTGCTGCCCCTGCAAGACGCCTGGAGGGAAGGATTCCCATAGGACACCGTTTATCAGTAGCACAGCACCACTCACAATGTGAATTATCACACACCAATGGCACAGCCCCACAATATGTTCCTAAATGCACAGTACGAGCAGCAAAAGATGATGCCTCTTTGTTTTCTCTTCAGCTCTCGTAGCTGGTCTCTGTCTTTACTTGGTGGCTGTTTGTGAAAGGAGTTTTTGTGCTTGTGGATTTCTGTTCCTGCCTCTAGATCTACAATAATCCCATAATTGTGATGCCAAGCAGTGCCTGAAGACCATTTCATCACAGTCTGTATAATGTGCAAATACCATTAAGTTAGAGGGATCCTCTCATTAATTCTCCGTCCCAGTGACAAGCCAGGAATTAACACAATTGATTTTCCAGTCCCTGCTCATTATCAATCATCCAAGAACTTAGTCACATCTCATCTGTCCTACCTGGGTCCCAGCATATCTTTCTAGACTTCAACATATATTAAACTAATAAAAAACAACAGTCATGGCAACCTCTGGACTCAAACCCCAGACAAAAACAAACTGCATGTTCCTAACTCCTTTGGTGGTAAACTTCCCACTGTGTACCAGCATCCTACAGAGAACCAGCAGTGGCCAGATTAAGGAACAACTGATTGTACACTGCCTGTTGTGTTAATGTTTTCTGTCTTGCAAACAAAAGAAAATCACGCCTCTGTGTTGCTTTAAAAACTTAATGAAAACAATTCATAGGGTGTTTGCTTCCTGGAAGAAGCAATTTCAGGCATCTGAAATGCAGTTAGTCCCACAAGCTCTCTGCCTCACCCTAGAGAGCCTGTAAATAAATGTAATCTTTTAAAATCATCAGTTCTCTTTGGCTTATCGGGATCCAGAAAGTACTCAAAACAGGCTCAGAGATGGAATTATCACTAGATAATAATAACCTTTATGGAAGCTGTTTAAGGGTAATTCCAGTCTTTTTTATTAGGTGACTTTTGAAATTTCCAGTATAGAAAGGTGGTACAGATTTGGAATACTAAGCAATAAGAGGTTAGGAGGGTATTTCCATCTGGAACTGTTTCTCCAGATAATTGGATTCCTTATCCCTGAAAGGTCATGATCCCAGTTTACTGTGCTGGGATAGAAGGTGCCCAATTAGTCTTTTATGACATAATCCAGCACAGGCTTCGGCATTGCCTGCAAGGTAACAACTTGTAAATCATCACAGGGAGAAAAATAAAGATGTTGCAGGTACAAGGAAGTCAGGCTCTGATAGAGCAGCTCCATCTTGTGTTCCCACTGGAACGAGAGTGGGACACACCTTTCTCCCAGATACCGTGAAACAGCTCACAACATCCACAAACACAAAGGATGATAAAGTCCATTTTCCAAAGGGTGCTCGTATGGAAGAGCCTGCTCCTGTCTAGGCAGGGCTGGATGCAAACCTCTGCAGCCCAGACCTGGCAGCCCACCCTGGCTGGGTAGTATTGCTCTGTGTTGGCAGCTTTTCCTCAAGGTTACAGCAGTGAAAGGCATGAGCAGAAAAGCATGGAGGATGGGGAGGTGTTCTTTATAGAGAAGCCGTATTAAATCACAAAATACTCTCTCAAGGACTGTGAAGTGTTTGACTGCAGCACAGAGGAACTTGTAAACACAGTGGAACCAACCTCTTGTAAAATGTCTTCACAAATGCAGAACAAAACACCGAGGAAGTCAAACACGCTATCCCCATCTCTGTCACCCCAGGAAAGGGGAAGAAGTGCCTGCTGAAACTGTGGAACACCACAGTCTCTTTGGACCACTGTCTCATGCCAAGGACAAAAAATGGAGCACAGGCTATGCTTGGCCAGTGACATTTTACAAATGCCTGTGCTAGTGCTGTGAACAGCCCTCCTGCCACAGAAGCCAGTTTCTGACATTTACACCTGGATTGGCACCATTTGATGGTGGCCCTTTCCATCAACGTCAGCCCCAGCCCCAAGGTGTTTTATGACGCTTATTTCAGACAAACTGCTTAAAGCTGCACAGGTTCCAAATGCCACATTTCTGTATGCACCTCCATAGCCCGAGAGTTTGGGTCAATTTTACTGTTAAAGCTCTTGCTTGGCAGATGAAAATTGAAGAGTCTATTTCCACTATTCCCATTGCAGCACAGACATTTCTACTGCAACACCTCCCTGTGGCTCAAACTATTCCCGGTCCCTTTCCCCAGACAGACAGGGACTCACAGGATTTCAGTTTTCCCCCCAGAAGTGTTAGCAGGAGAACGGTGACTAGGATGGGGAGGTCTTGAGTAAAAAAAAGAATCTACATCAAATTCCATTTTCCCTAGAAAGTACAAAGCCTTACTGTAGTAAATGAGTAAAACATTCCTTCCCTCAATTTTTTGCTCCAGAAGATGCTTGTTAGACAAGTCAGAATGCAACACACGTTCTCTTTCACAGGCAAAAAACATATGGATCTCTAGAAAACAACCATTTCCCCCCCCTCCTGTGAGTTAGCTTGCTAGAGAGATTGATATTCTTCTTTTTATGTCTCAATCCTCAGGAGACATATGCAGGGCTCCTAAATTACTTGGATTTGTTTCTTCACCATCTGGAGATGAGTTAACTCTTAGTGGGAATATGTATCACTCATACCGTGTACATGGACTCAACCCTTCCTAGCCCAACCCTCCTCTGGGACAGGAATTTAGGACATGGCTGCTTCTGGCCATGAACATTCTTCAAAACTCAGACTGAAGATTCCTATAAACACACAGACACTGGAAACAGAGCAATTTCCTGCTTAAGGGTTTCTCAGGACACAGCTCTTCAGAAGACAAAGGAGAAGGACAGTAGACAGATGCACAGGACTTGCAATCTCAGAGGCAGATGCGAAATTCATACACTGAGCCAAGTCATCTCCCCTGTCCAAATCCCAGGCTCTTCAGTCTGAGAACCACGCCATCAGCTTTGTGAAAATGCTGAATATCTCTGGATAAAGCAGCACTATATAACACAGACAAAATTCCCTACATATGAGAAAGATTTCTTTTCTCTAGAACAGCTGAATTTCTGTGTATCCACATCTTATGCAGGGATATCGACAGAACCACTACTGAACCTGGAGTAGTTTAGATTCAGCTTCCCCAACTCAGCCTTTCCCTTGCATTTGAGCAAGTTAAAATCCTGGGATCCAATGACCTTGAAAACCAGGTAATTTAGGATATGGATTTTTAAATCCAGGCTTATTGCTGCTGAAAGGAAGACAGAGGCTCACTATTGCTCACAGAACAGCAGGTGATTCCTGCCATGTGAGCTAGAGGGGAAAAAAGAAACATCTTTTGACATAAAGTAACCAGGATTTCAGCTCCTGAAGTTCATTAATAAATAGCTGTCCTCTCCAACTCCCTTCTTGATCTTTGCCTTTAATCCTGTCTCCCCGTACATGTGCAAATGTTGTTCCACCTTTTCCTGGAAACCTCAGCTACAAAGGTTTGAAGGAGCAGGGATGTTACAGAGGATTCATTCAGAAAGGAGCTTTACAGAAAGCCTACAGCACATCACTGGGGAGGCAGCTTTGTGTTTCTTGGTGGCTAATTAAATTCTACTTAAGAATTAATTTAAGGAAGAAGAAAGACCAGATGAAGAATGGTATGGCACAGCACCAAGTATACTCTTAAGGTTTTATTGAGCTCTAGAACACAAACACACACACACAAAAAAAAGCACATGAATCTCTAGGACGCTATTCCCAATCACTCCTTTATTTATGTTGACTGGATCTAAGGTTTATACAGCAGAAGAGCTATCCACCACAGGTTAAAATATGACCGAACTGTGGCACCCAGTGGCTTCATGTCATACAGAAAGTAATTTATACTCTCTCTGAAGTAGTATCATCAACCCTTGGGACAATGGCTAACAAGACCGGGAAGATGGTTTATTAGACTCTCTTTCCATTAGGTCAAAGTCTGAGAAACTGCTTATTTCCCACAGCACGATGATTTGTGCAGATGTATTTGCAAACACTGCATGAGATGTAAATTGCCTGAACTTGCCCCTTATATCAACCCAGCACCTGATTTATTCCCTCACCGCTGGTATCCCAGCCCATCTGGGGCACAGGCTTTGTTTTTTGGCTTGATGGCAACACTTACAAACATGCATCATTTTTATTCTTTGTGCTCCATCAGTGACAGAGCACACAAACCAAACCACTCCCTAAAGGAACTTTCCATTCTGTCCATTCTAAAGAAGACTCTAGGCTTTATTAGAATCGCTCGGCTATTCTGCATTTCCCAGTTAACAAACTGGTCATGGATGTAGTATTCGAACAAAGAGCAGGTGCCAGGATCTCCCACCTCAATTAGCACCTAAAATTACTGCCAGACTAGCAGAGCTGCCTGGTGCTACTCCAGCCTAGGACAAGACACCTGAAAGATGCCAACAAGGAGGCAGCCTGGAGGAGGCAGACCCTAACCTCTTCTGTTTCTAAGCTCTCTACGCTTTCAAGCTCCTAGAGCAGCATTTCAGATCCAGTGTTTTAGTGAAATTCTCACTGCTTTCCTTGCTTCCCGACAAACCACCTGTGACACATCTCTCAGCATGTTCTTCTTGGTCCATTATTGACACAGCCATCTCATCAAATGAGCAGCTTCTCCTCCTTGTTGTTTCATGATA
Source organism: Pomatostomus ruficeps (assembly GCA_013400735.1). NCBI lineage: Eukaryota > Metazoa > Chordata > Aves > Passeriformes > Timaliidae > Pomatostomus > Pomatostomus ruficeps. The sequence goes on from VYZT01052753.1 coordinate 20,182, forward strand.
AAGCAGCACGATGGTGCCATAGGTTTCTAATTCTTCAATCACTCGGGTCCTGGCAAGCCAATGAGAATTCAGCAGTGGACAGTCAGGGGTTATAGTTTTGTTTGGATTTGTTCTGCTTTTAAAAAACATTTGGGTCTTCGCATGGAGAGGTTGTGAACTCTGGTGTGTGACCTTCTTACTCAGGATAGTGCATGCATGAAGCCTGGGAAAGATGCACAAATTTCTTCCAGGGGAATGTATAAACTTGGCCGACAACCCACTGTTCCTGCAGATTAGTGAAAGAAATTTTGAGCAAGCCACACTCTCTCAGCTGACCCCTAAGGAATGCTTAACTGTGTCCTTCAGCTTTTTGTCATTAAGACAAATCCTTGTGGCTGCTGAAACATCTGGATTAGAACACGCATTTTCCCCATGATATAGCAAGAATAAACACTGACAGCATTGAGAGGTATCATTAGAAGGCAGCATGAAAATCCCTTGACAAATTTGTTCATTTTGGGTCTTACTCTGAGTGCAGAAAAGCACAAAGACCTTGTTTCAGATAATAAAACTTGGGCATGATCCTGTCCGGTGCTGGGCCTGTTTCCTTTAGACATACAGCTGCAATCAGCCAGCCCTGCGGAGTTTTACTGAAACTTAAACAGTTTCAGGCAATGCTGAGAGCCATTGATTTTCTCTTGGCTGGTTACTTAACTCCACATTAAAATGAAAAATAGCCTTAAGAAGCCAGAGCAGCATTTCATTCCTTAAACATGTAATTGAGCAGGCTCAAACTCAAAGTGACTGAAGGTGATTCAAATAAAAATAATCTACCAGTGAGCAGACAAGGCAAGGTGTGAGGGGAAAGGCGTAGTTATTGAGGTTTCAGACTGGAAAGGAGAACTCTCAAGTACTCTCCTCCAAGCAGCATCACCCAGAGTAAGCAGCAGTGACTCAGTCTACTCAACCAAGTAATGGGGAGAACAGAGTCCAAGCTCCTAAAAACACTGTAAAAGTATTAAGGTTTTCCACTGGGGATTCAAGAGGTGTGAAAAGCAATTGACTGAACAGAAGTACATCTCATAGAGTGTGCAGCCACTGCATTCTTCTCCCCATGAGTGTACTGCCCCTCACACACAGCTTCCCCACACTCTTTTGAAAGCTCAGCCCTCAGCATCTGACCAAAAAGAATTTATTAAGCCATCAGCAAAGGCTTTACAACTTAAGAGCTGACTGGCTTTCTTCAAATGCCTGTTTCTGCCAGTACCTGCCTAGGCCAGGAACATCTGTCCAGTCATAATCTGCACAGCAGAAATTCATCTGCAGCCATTTATCTTCCATGTTCCCTTACGCCAGAGGAGACCCAGTGAGATACAACCAAACACTAAAAAAACCCTTGCAAGCACAGCTCACGGGTTCCTGTAGAGAAAAGGCACTGCAGCAGCAATGGAGGAGCAACACTGCCACCTGCAGATACTCGGAATTGCAGCCTCCTTTGGGAAGATCAGCCCGTGTGTTGATGTCACGCTACCCCGCATTTTATCCTTTGTAGTATCTCCAAATGTGTTTATGAAGCACACTGCACCAGTGGCCAAGGCAGGAAAATTCCAATCCAAGCTTTCGGCTCATTTATGACACACATGGGGGAGGCATGATGCTGTCACAGTTCTATGGAGCAGCGACCATGGCACTGGAGAACTGGCAGAACACACTGGTGAGGATGAAAAAGTTCATCTTTATTAAATATATTAAATTTCAGCTGAAACCTCCTTAAAAATGCTGAACAGTACATGGCACAGAAAACTGCATCAGAGAAAATTCTGCACGTTGATGAATATACCAGAATTATCTGCCATTAGTAAGAGACGATCACTGCTACAGAACTGTTTGCCTTGTGGTAGAGAAGGACAGGACTATCATAAAAGGATTTTTACACAAAAAAATTACTATTTTTCAGGCACTTATACTATAAAAATGGCATATGAAGACCCTCTTTCTTTTGTGATATAAAGATGGCAGATGAATACCCTCTTTCTTTCGTGACCACGTTTTAATCCATGTGCAAAAATACAACTTGAGTAATATAAAAGAATCAAACACAGCAAAATGAACAGAGCAACATTCAGAGACAGTTTATTGGGCAAGAAGAAAGGCCAGGAGGTGCTTTAGGACACATTAACAGATGGGCTGCTCATCTACCAGTGCACACTCATCACGCTGCAATACAGCTCATCAAGAGAGACCTGAAAGAAGTTTCCAAAGTTTATATTCAGGGAAAGTAGCACGGGACAGGGAAAAGTGGGGTAGGGGGAGAGACCCAGCATCTTCACCACAATGCAAACCAATAAATGAACCTCTCTTACTACTCAGTGATTACATGTGAAGATTATTTTGGCCTAATTACATTGGTTAAGTCATCCTTCATGTTAGTTCATATCTATAATGTTTTCTAGTACTAACAAGCTTTTTGGAAAGCACACAGAGATAAAGCACTTTTTACTTTCAAAGCTCTCTAGGACAATGATGTCAACTCAGCATCCCTGTGAGGTAGGCAAAAATTAGCTGTTTTCTGAGACACAGAGAAGTTAAATGACTTCCTCAAAACCATGGTGAAGACTGTGTTAGTTATCACAAATATCCTTAAGAACCTGTTTTTCAAAGAGAGGGAACTGGAGGCAACCACCATCTGCTATTAAGGAATTGCCTAATTTTCATCTCATTTTTACTATTAAAATACTTTGAATCCCGCCTACCTTGGAAAGTGTTCCACGCACATATTTTTGTGCTAATGAGCTGTTTCATCTTAGTAACAAAAAGCACTGGTCCTTTCCAGCCCTAAGCAGACATCCTACCCAGGAAAGGGTAGCCAAGATACAGTAAGAGTTACATACCCTACACCTCCAATGATCTCCCCATCATTACAATCACAGTTATCAAAGATCCAAGGATTAAGGAATTTAGCTGGAGTACTCTAGTTTTTGTAAAAGAAGTAGAGAAAAGGTAACTCTTCTTTGAAACTGAAATCTATTTCAAAACCAAGTTATCATAAAATGAAGCACACAGCTGCTACAAGGGGCAGGATTAACCCAATAAATATTCATATCCCCAATTTGAAGGTTAACAGATTTCCCAGATCAGCCCTTGTTTCTACAAAAGCTTTTTGGTTTGCAGAAATGTGAAATGTGTATTGGAGCCGGGCTCTTCTTCATTCTGTAGGTCCACAAAGAAGCAGCAGTAGGAACTGTTGTGTATGTCTGCATTGAAAACAGTTTCCAAAACCTGGATATCCCCCTCCATCCGAGCTGAACTTTTTCATTTTCTCCTTGTGTTTTTAATCCTAACAAGTATTTTGCAGTAGAACGCAGTTGCTGAAGTCCATCTCTTCTCGTCCTGTGCCTAAACAGACTAGAGAGATCATTTGCCCATTTTAATAAATAAAAGATGAAACAGTGGCTCATTAAATACACTGCAAAGACTTCTTCCCATGAACTTCAGCTGAGCTGTAACTGCTGGGTAACACTGGGTAACATGAAGCCGTACGGGCAGGCTCTAAATAGCTGTACCACATAATCTGGTATCATCACCTCAGCTTTACTGCTGTCGGGACACGTGGCTCTCTCAGATCAACACCACGAGGGCATAACTCACCTAGGACAGATGCAGGCTAACACTGTGGGAGTTTATTGCTGGTTTATTGCTCGTGTGTAAAAGCCCTTCATGCACCGGTTCACACGCAGCCACGCGTCCAAAAGCAAGGCTGTGACCTGGCACCAGCAGCTCTACTTCAACACCTGCTTCAACTCCTCTGAGCTTTCCACAGCTCCTGCAAACAAGCTTTTCAGCGTGTACAGATATCAAGTAACGCAGGAGAGAATTCACTTGCCACTAAGTAATAGGGTATGGATCAAATCCATCTTTGCACTGAAGGCACACGTTTTCCCCATTGTGTTTGGTGTGTTTATCACACGGCTACATAACTGCTGAACAATCAGTTCTCCAAAGGGCCACATGAACAGCAAGTGGCAAGATCTGCAGGAGAAAACAAAGCGACACTGTAAGGTACAGAGGGGGGGAAAAGAGGTGGGGACCTTCAGAGATCACTTAATTGTGATTCAGTGACATAAACTCTGGACTTCATTAGGAAAAATCTTGTTAAAACTGGTTTCTTCCTGTTTCCAGTTCTAATTTTTATGTAGAGGCAATGCAATAATCTAGATTTGTTTTTTCTAACGCTGTCTCTTTCTTCTTTGCTGAACTAGTCTTCTTATAATAAGACATTTCACTATAATGCTGTGGGCCTCTAAATAAACAGAGAAAAACAAAAGAAAAAAAGTGGTTTTTTAAATTAAAAAAATCACCTGTTCTTCCACCTATGCATCCATTAATCCATAGCTATTCAGAGAAATCTGGCACTCTGACAGCTCCCCCTTAACTCAAAACCTGTCATTTCAGAGAGTAAATTCTAAGCAAATACAAAAATGGAAACCGTTTGTTTTTCTACCCATTGAGGGCTTTCCAGTTGCATGGTTTGCACTTACAGCTTCAGCTTTTGTAGCAGAATACAGAGTTACTGGTTTTGGCTTAAAGTTTGTGCAGTGGGCTAACTGTGCTCCATTTTAGCACCACAACCCACAGAGATTTATAACTTTGAAATTTCTAGACTATATGGAACAAGCGTAAGCAACAGTTCATGAATCTGTATCTAGTGTATTTCAGGAGGCTTCGAAATAAAAGCTCAAAATTTGACTAGGAAAAACAAAACAAAAATTAAAACATACAACAGATGAACTATGCTTACAAGAGACTGAAGTAATGGCACCTATGTTGCTGTTATGCTAAACATTTGGCAGTGTTTTCTGATTCCCATACGGGAGCCACCGGACTCCTTCACCATGATAAGAAAAGAAGTGGTAAGAGCAATCACTGTGCTTGTGAAGAGAATGGAGGGTGTGATTTGAGGCTCTATCTTTCATTGAACTGACAAGAGAAAAAATCAGGTAGCAGAAGGATGAGGTCCTTTAAGCATTTCCTTGACCTGATGTCACCTTGCTCCTCAAAGCAAAGATGCACAGCTCACCCCCCTTTGAAGAACAGACAAATCACTTTTCTGAAGTCTGTTGTACAAGCTGTCCAAGACCAGAAACCGTTAACATTCACTACCAACAGTGCAAGGTGGTCTTTCCATTCTTCTCACCGTCCATAATGGTCATTTCCTCATAACATCCACTGTTAGTTGGCATGAAGAGTGAATTATGAGGCCTGACTCTACAGCTCTTTTCACAGTTTGGGCAGAGCACCAGCTGGTGCCAGCGTAATGCCACAAACATAGAAAAGCCCCAGCAAGAGATTGAGTTTGGCTGTCCGCTGAGGAATTTTGTTGAAGCTCTGACTGCGGAACTGTCTTTCCAGTGAAAATGCCATGGGGATGGTGAGCAGTGGCAGTGCCATGCTGATGGTGTAGCGTGTGGCCAGCACACAGAAGATCAAGTAGGGCAAGAAGAGCAGCACGGTGTAGAGGATATAGGAGAAGGTGGGGCCGATGAGGATGGCCAAGGTGACGATTCCCGCCTGCCGGTCCGACTCCATGTCCCGCGTGTTGTTGCTGTGCAGGATGGCCTCGGTGCTGAGGGCCAGAGGGACAGCATAGAGCAGGGGTGACACAGACAGGTAACCAACCTGCACTGCATGGGCAAACATGACAGCCAGAGGCCCAAAGGTGATCAGGATCACCACGTCGCCAAGTGCAACATATTTAAATCCAATTCCTGTGGCAACACACAAGAATAAAATCAGGCGTCATTAAACAATTCAAAAGACAGAAGAGAATGGATGACATAACAGTTCAGCCCCTTCCCACAGGAATAGTGCAAAACAACCAATGCACATGCAGCTATGGACAAGAAACATTATCTCTTTTCAAAGATAACAAAGGAAAAGCAGTTTCTGGATTTGTCCAGACAACCAATGTAACAGAAACGAAGGGACAGGTTTTAATACCCATCTAGAAGTACCTATTTCTGCAGAAATCTGTAAAAATAAGGTACTTTTCAGTGTGATCATGCATACTAGAACCTGATCCTGAAAAAATACAGAAAGTGATCAGAACAAAATGCCAAACTGACAAGACTCTTTAAGGGAAACCCACATAACTGAAAGTCTGACAGTTTGAAACTAAGTTGTTCTTTCTTCTCCTAGTAATGTTGTTTGTATCTATCCAACACAGGAAGACACTAAAATATCCTTGTCTGATTAAGAAGTCTCACGGACTGTTCAGCATTCACAGTGAAGCTCCAGCTAAAGAATAACAAAACATTCCAAAACAAAGTAACATTCCCACCAAAGGAAAGAACATATGCCATTGGGTACACTGCTAAAGGATATGAGCTAAACAGCACAAAAAGATTCAGCAATAGTTCTGACAAGCATTTAAAGCCATATATGTAAATACGAATGCCTCAACACCACTGTCCAACTGAAAACCTTAGCATGACTCTTCTCACAACATTCAACTGCAAAGAATACAAGCTTATGGACCAGCAGCTCAGGAAATACCACAAATATTTTATGGCAGTGCACTAGACAGATCGTATGTGTCTTCTAGCAACGTTGACAATTCAGCTGATTTTATCACATCCACATTCAGATTCACAACAAACGGGATGCAGAACTTACCTCCAGTATAAAGGAAGGAGCTGGAAAGTCCTCCGAAGTAAATCAGGGCCAGGTGCTCCAGCTTGAGCGTGGAGACAGCGTACAGCCCAGCAGCACAGATACAGCCCACAGTGTAGAGGAAGACTCCAAACCGGACCACATCCTGCGGCTCCAAAATCTGGTCCACCAATGTCCTGTCATCACTCTTCTTGTGATCGATGCCTTTAGAAAAGTCATAGTAGGTGTTCACCAAGTTGCCGGCGCCGTGCACGGCCAGGACGGTCACGGCGCTCCCCAGCAGCAGCCCCGGGTCGAGCGCTCCCTCGGCCCGGTACGCCAGCGCGCTGCCCAGCGCCACGGGGGTCAGCGAGGCACTGAAGCTCCAGGGCCGGAGCGCCAGCACATAGGCCGCACACTTGTGTCTCCAGCTGCCAGGGGCGGCCCCGCCAACGCCCGCCAGCGCCGAACCGCTGCCGTTCCTCTCGCTCCCGCGGGGGCTCTCGGCGCTGATACTGATCTTCTGCACCAGGTCCGCCGGTCCCATACTCGCCCCGCGGTCTCGCAGCAGCAGCAGCACCTAGAAGGGGAAGGGCCGCGCGTTAGCGGGGCGGCGGGGCCCGGGGGGAGCGAGCGGCGCCGCCGCCATGGCGGCCTGAGGGGAATGCGAGAGCGCCGCCATTACCCGCCCTACCGCGACCGCTGGCCCGTCCGGTCTCGCCGCCCCCGCGGTCCCGCGCGAGGGGTTCCGCACCCGCCGGCACCTCCCGGCGTACAAATGGAAAGGAAAACGAAGCGGCCCCCGGCGTCACGCGCGGCGGCGAGGGGTCACCCCGCAGCACGCGCCAGCACCACCATTCACACCATAGCGAGCGCGGAGCACCCAAAGCCCGGCGCGGCCACAGCCGCCCTTGGGGCTGTCACGGGCGGCCGGACACATTGCAGCGGAGCACACTGGGCGCGGCGGTGCCCCGCTCCCTTCGCGCATGCGCATCAGGGCTCCCGCGGGTAGCACCGCTCGGGCTTGGAGTGACCTTAAAGCTCCTCTCGTGTCACCGCTTGTCACGGACAGGGACACCTACCACTAGCCCAGGGTGCTCCAAGAACCATCCAGCCTAGCCTTGGACTCATCCACAGATGGGGCAGCCACAGCTTGTCTGGACAACCTGTGCCAGGACCTCACCATCCTCACAGTGAAGAACATTTTAGTAACATACAAACTAAATTTCCTCTCTTTCAGTCTGACCCCACTCCCCCTGTCTGTCACTAAAGTCCCTGGTGAAGAGTCCGTCCTTGTAGGCCCCTCCAGGTACTGCAAGGCTGCTCTGAGATCTCCACACAACCTTCTCTTCTTCCACAGAGGGGATGCTCCAGTCCCCATCCCGTCGCTCCATGTGACAGCGCCACAGAGCTCGCTGTCAGCTGCTGAGGGTGCCTCAGTCCCATTGTCTGTGTCGCCGACAAAGCTGCTGAATACTGTCAGCGCCAGTACCACCCCTGAGGGACACCACTCGTCCCTGGCCTCCATGTGGACAATGAGCCGCTGACCGCGACTCTTTACGCGCTGCTACCCAGCTAGCTCTTTATCCACCGAGGGTCCATCCGTCAAACCCATGTCTCCGCAGTTTAGAGACCGGGACGCCGTGCGGGACAGTGCCGAACGCTGCGCACAAGCCCAAGCAGACAATGCCGGTCGCGGTGCCCCATCCAGCCGCGCTGCAGCCCGGCCGCAGCCGGCGCCTCACGGAAGGGCGGAAGCGGCATCGGGGAGGCGGGCCCACTGACCAAGCCCAGCCATTCTATTGGTCAGCTCTGCTGCCACTCAGCCGTGATTGGCCTGCTGATTGGTCGGAGCGCCACGGCGCTTGCTGTTCCTTGGGGAAGGGGCGGAGCTTTGAGCGCCTCTTCCCCTTTCTCTTTTTCTATTGGTCAGCGGTGATGCCAATCACGCCGTTCCTGGGCGCCCATTGGCCCTCGGGGCTCGCCGGCGCGGCAGGCGCGGCGGCGGGGCGGGCGCGGGGCCCGGAGTAGGGGAGCCGGCGG
>VYZT01052753.1:28882-92224 GCA_013400735.1 Pomatostomus ruficeps
CTGCCCGCCCGGCCCGGCCTGCCCGAGCCCCCGGCCGCACGGCGCTGCCGCCTGCGGCCCCGCCGGCCGTGCCCGCCTTTCCCCGCCTTTCCCCGCCTCACCCTTCCCTCACTCCCGGCCTGCGGAGCCCCCCCAGCGCCGGCCTCGGGCCTGCCGGGTTCTGTCTGCCGGGTTCTGCGGCCGTGAGGGGATCCCGGGCACTGACAGCGGGTTGGGGCGATGGGCAGCAGCAACCCTGGCTGCTCTTCGATCCGGGGGAGCTCCTCCTGGCTCCTGCCAGCAGCCGCCTCACCTGTGGTCCCGCTGACTGTCTGTGACCGCATGTGCAATATTTGGGGAGAAGCAGTTGAAGTTCTAGTGTCAGTGCTTGGTTTGGTCTTATGTAATATGAATATCGGGGGGGGCGTCAAGCATCTGAAATGTTTTTGACGTAGAGAAAGGCTCCTGAGAAAGTTTGTTTATGTGTTATGCTGGGAAACCCCCTGTTGCAATGATTGGTGTTGCTCTAACTGGACTTCCCATCTCTAAATATCTACTGGAGGTTGCAACACTTGCCAGGCCCTGAGTGCTGAGTCTTCCTTGTGTTGGTGTAACTCTGAGATTTCTGTGGAGAAACTAGGATGAAAGTGTTCAGGGAGGAGTCAGATATGATAGTGATATAATCTTGGGAATGATTGTGCTTACTTATTATAGATAATTGCAAACCCTGGTTTGACCCTTCTGTTTTTCAGCTGTTGCATGATCATTGATTTAGGATTAGATCACCACAGGGCACCTGACCTACTACAGTGTATTTTTGTATTTGAGGAACTAGAGAGCAAATAGGCTGGGGGTCAAGATATGTAGTGATACAGTTTTATCATGGAGTGTAAGGCCTGAGGAATATTGTCACTACTTGTAATTTTAGGGTCTACTGATACAGCATCTTTATGTATATTTTGGAAACTGTCAGGAGGGGCAGCCTTAAGAAAGAAGCTCAGAGGTTTCAATTCAAGCAGTAAAATCTGTGTCTCTCTGAAGAATTTACAGGACTTGATGCCCCTGAGCCCCAGCACACTGCCACCATGTCGGGCACCGTGTCCATTCTCCAACAATTTGCCAATGGCTTGAAGAGTCGCAGCGAAGAGACAAGGGCGAAAGCTGCCAAGGACTTGCAGCATTATGTCACCATGGAGCTGCGTGAGGTGAGTGCTGCAAATGGGATTATTTATCCTCGTGTATCATGCGAGTGTAGGGCAAGGGCTGGGGGCGTTGGCAATGGAGATTTTTGGAATATGGGAGCTGGTCTTAGAGAGGAGATGGGGCACAGCAGGGAGCTTATCTTTGCCCCCCTGGCATGTAGGAGAGGTGAGCGAGTTGGTGATACAAACAGATAATCAAGTACCAGAATAATTAAACTTGCTGCACAGATGAGAGAAACTATTTTGTGTTCATAATGTATGGTTGATTTAATTTCTTTCTGTTTAAGCGGCATAAGAAACATTGTCTTTATGGAGGTTTTGGGGCAGGAGGGAGGGAGAGAATACTGAAAGCTGATTGGAACTTTTTGCTTTTACAGATGAGTCAGGAAGAATCTACCAGGTTTTACGATCAGCTGAACCATCACATATTTGAGCTGGTCTCTAGCTCTGATGCAAATGAAAGGAAGGGTGGCATTCTGGCTATAGGTGAGTGAAAGTGCATAGTGCCTCTGGTGAGTTTTCTCTTCATGCAGCTATTTTTAGGGACAGATTTTCAAAAGGAATGAGCTTTTATACTCGGGGCCTGATGTCTTGACAGCTCAGTACACTGGGTGTGTTCTAGTTGCTGGGCTCTGGAAATCTGTGTGAAGTGTCAGCATGGGAGCTGCTGAGAGTGGCTGAAAACTTGGTGCTTAATGGGCCCTGAGCTCTTCTGGGAGTTGAACCTGAAATGTGAATGCTGAGCACATGAAAATTCTGTTCTGGAGCTCAGCTGAGAACACTTTGTGCTGCCCATTTATATGTATCAGGGTAGACTGACTTTCTCAATTCTCTTCCATCTGTGGAGATTGGTTCTTGTTATTTAAATTTACCTGGCTCCATATAACAGCAACTTCCATGCCCAAGAGGGCTCACATAGTTTCTGCTTTGATTCTGATCAGGATCTCCATCAGTGGCTCTGGCTGTGTGTTCGCTGTGAGGATTGCAGAGCTGCCTGAATCTCCACTCCTGGGGAAGTCAGCTTGTGTAAATACTTTCCCTTCCAAGCAAGTGGCCTGTATTGTAGCAGTTACTTCTTTAATAGCCAAAGAGAATTTTATGGTTTAAGCTCATAGACAAGATCATCCAATTCCAATGTCTCTGAAGACAGCGTAAATCCATAAGAGAAATCTTTGTTGATAACGTCAGATCTTACGCTGACAGTATCATTTTGAAATTGTTTCTGTGAATTTAGTGCTGTTGAAAGGTGCTGGCTTGACAACCCTGGACACTAATGGCCTCTTTATCTACTGAGCAAGTACAACCCAGGCACTGGCAGGGAAAGCTACTGCCATGCTTCTGCCTGATGAAGTGCCTCCACCCTGGCCAGGAGAAAGTGTCTCTAGGGCTGACGAGGAGAGCATTTCCTTGGTCCATTCAGTCTTTGACTTTTCTTGTGAGGTGGACCAGCCATAGCAGTTGCATGTGGATGGGTGTCTTTCTATTAGGAATGGATCTGTGATCCCAGGATGAATTATTTTTTTCTCTTTTAAAACTAAAAGTGGGGAAAATCTCTGCGGCTACAGGACGCATTTTCCCTGCTCAGTTAAAAAGTTCAGGCTCAAAAGAATGGTGGTCCTTTCCTATTGCTTGATTTTTTTTTTCATGTGGATTTGCAGTTTAGGAGGACTTAATGGGAATCTTTAAGGAATGTGTGGGGAATGCTTGCTCTCATCCAGGGATTACCTACTGTCTGCCTCACTGGCTCTTGGGGAGAATTGCAGCCTTGCTCCCTTTCTCTGCAGCGAGCCTTATCGGTGTCGAAGGAGGTAATGCCACCCGTATTGGCAGGTTTGCCAACTACCTGAGGAACCTCTTGCCATCCAATGACCCCGTTGTAATGGAGATGGCTTCCAAGGCTATTGGGCGGCTTGCAATGGCTGGGGACACCTTTACAGCTGAGTACGTGGAGTTTGAAGTGAAACGAGCTCTGGAATGGCTGGGAGCTGACAGGAATGAAGGTCGTAGACATGCAGCTGTAAGTGATCTCATTTTTGTTTTCATGGGATAGTTGGGATTAGTGAGCAGTGGTAGGAAATATGCACAGAAATTTGCAGAGAAGCATTGGTCAGGATGGGAATGGCTGCCAGTCCATGTCTGAGAATCTGCAATGCTCTCGTGGCAGACAGAGTGCTGCTTCATTGCCTCTCCGTTAGCCCAGTGACTAATGAAGACTGAGACACTGTTATGCTAGGAATTGTCAGTGTGGGGATGGAAACAGCTCACAGACATCGACAGTCTAAACAAATGGTACTACACGGTAGAAGTTATGAGGTTTGTCTCTCTCTGCTCATCTTTCAGATTGTTACTGTTTCCCTCCCCACCTCCAGGTTCTTGTCTTGCGTGAGCTGGCAATCAGTGTGCCTACCTTCTTCTTCCAACAAGTGCAGCCGTTCTTTGACAATATATTTGTGGCTGTGTGGGATCCCAAACAGGCCATCCGAGAGGGAGCTGTCTCTGCCTTAAGAGCCTGCCTTATCCTCACCACGCAGCGGGAGCCAAAAGAGATGCAGAAGCCCCAGTGGTACAGAGTAAGAAAATAACTTTGTTTTGAAGCAGCCCCTCATAATGCAAATGCAGATGATGAAACACCAGTTTTCAGAAGAGCTTGCTAAGCTAAGAACCTGTGTCACCTTTGTCAGTAAAAACCTGCCTCTCCTTGAAAGGGTTGAAAATATAATGGCTTCCAAAGTGAGTAGATCCTTTAGCCTACTGCTGTAAGAGTAAGCAAGACTTAACTCCTTCAAGAATCCATTGTTCTATCTGCACCTCATCTCAGCTGTTGAACTTGACCTAGTTTTACAGCCATGCAGTTATCTAGTGTCATCTCTCACTAGTAGAGGGTTTTATTAGCGTGGATAAAACGTAAGTGAGAAAGGTAAGAATTCTTTTGTCTGAACCTTCGCTTTGCTGCCATTGTCACGTGAATTCAAGCTTTGTGATACCAAGTAAGTTTTGGACAGTGCAGTCAAATGTTGTGAACTTGGATTTCTTGTAATCAGATAAGTGCTACAGATATTGGTGAAGCTGATAACATGCTGTTTGATTAGTGCTGTTGAAAATTCTATGCAGCAGAGTCCACAACTTTTGAGTGAATCGGAATTTTGTTGTGTTATATTTCTGTTACTACTCAATTGAGGTTTGTGGCTACTCTTGGAACATTCAGAACATCAGTAACTCTTGACTGACAGTACTGCTTCATTTCCACAAGCTTTGTTTCTGCATTATCGCTGAGATTTTTTTCTCTTCCCCCAAGCATACATATGAAGAGGCTGAGAAGGGCTTTGATGAGACTTTGGCCAAAGAGAAAGGAATGAATCGCGATGACCGAATCCATGGTGCCTTACTGATCCTCAATGAGCTCGTGAGAATCAGCAGTATGGAGGGAGAGGTGAGCAAAGGAACAAGGTGGGGATTATGGAGATTGATTGAGAGTGTGTAGCAGCTCGGCAGCCTGTGGAAATATCCCATAGTGTCAGCAGTGGGGTTGTTGGGTGGAAAACTCATCTGAATATGGAGTCAAAGCATTAAAGTGTGTCAGAGAAATAACAGTAACGAATCTGGGCTGAGGAGGTATTAAGCTCCAATGGAAAGGCTATTAACTGGATTCATTACAATGATTTTTCTTTGGAATGAGGTCTCTGTTGCATTTTAGATACCCAAACATTTTTCCTGGATTTTACTCAGTTGATGTTTTACAGCCATTTGGATATTGATTATACAGGATGCTATTCAGGAGATTTGGGTAGCACTGTACTGGGAGTATCTTGTTCAGTTACTTTTTATTTTTTTAATGCTTCTCTACTTTGTCCAGCGCCTTAGAGAGGAGATGGAGGAGATCACTCAGCAGCAGCTTGTGCATGACAAGTACTGCAAAGACCTGATGGGCTTCAGTACCAAGCCTCGCCACATCACGCCCTTCACAAGCTTTCAGTCTCTCCAGCCCTCTCAGTCAAATGCTTTGGCTGGTCTCCTGGGTTACAGTGCTCACCAAGGAATTATGGGTTTTGCAACCTCACCTGTCCCAGCAAAGTCTACTTTGGTAGAAAGTCGATGCTGCAGGGATCTAATGGAAGAGAAATTTGATCAAGTAAGTGTTTGTTCTTCGACTTGTCTACCAATGTTCTCAACGTCTCTTCTTGCAGAGGAATTGTCCTCTGTGTGCTTACTTAGCAGGCAGTACTACCTAGTATTGAACTGAGCCTTCAAAACTCAGTAATTATGTGTATTGTGGCTTTATCATTGTCTGTCTTGGGGCAAGTGATTTACTTCCTTTGGAAGCAATCTTAATTATCCATTTTTCTGATGTGCCCTGAAGCCAAATGTCAGTAGAATGCCTAAAATCACCTAGGTAATAAACATTTGTGTGTTACTGCCAGTGGCCATCCTTCAAAGCTTAATCAATTTCCTTCCAGGTCTGCCAGTGGGTTCTCAAGTGCAGAACAAGCAAAAATTCTTTGATCCAGATGACGGTTCTCAATCTGCTACCACGGCTGGCAGCTTTCCGTCCTTCGGCATTCACAGGTGACAAGACAGATGGTTGGATGTTAGAAATGCTGCTGAATTTGGGCTGGAAGTTATCCAGCTCTCTTCGGTCCAGATGAACTTGTGCAAGCAGTGCACATACATTCCTATGTGGGAGGACAGTCTTTTTTTCTGAATAAGTGTGACTTGATAGCTGATGCCAAAATGTTTTTCTGATGAAGAAAATGGATTGAAATCTATTGTCTGAATTTGGTGATCAATACCATAAGATGTAAAAACCTCCTTTTTTTGTTTTCTCCTCAGTATGTCAGAGGAGAATTCTCTCTTGCTCTGACTCAGTATATCCCAAATATCATCAGAGTCCTCTTCCTTTTTCTCTGATGCATGTGCTAGGAAATACCTGCCAGCTTTAAAGCAGTTGAATTGATTTACCAAGCAAGTTTAGGAGAGTATCAGAGTTGAAGACAAGTCACAAAGCTGCTCTTAGTTGGAACAATCTTTGTGTTAAGTATTCCAAATTTTCAGTCAATCACTATGAAACCAAGATGCAACCTGTTGCAGTGGGGTTTTTTTATAGCTCTCTTATTCTGGTGATTTTTATTTTTAAAAACAAAGCCTTTTGTAGTTTGAAAGTTTTATTGTATGGTGACACATTTGCCACTGGTCATGTCAGCAAATTTAGTGTCTGTTTTCCAGTTTTACACTTGTAGAGGTTTAGTCACAAATGTTATGCAACTGTATAAACCTAAATGAATTCCAATATCTGTATTGTTTTCTCTTGTTGGCAGCTGATCAGTATCTTCCAGACACCATGAATCATGTTCTCAGTTGTGTGAAGAAGGAGAAGGAGCGAACAGCAGCCTTCCAGGCTTTGGGTTTGCTTTCTGTGGCCGTGAGGTCTGAGTTTCAAGCTTACTTGCCAAAAGTCCTTGAAATCATAAAAGCAGCTCTTCCCCCAAAGGACTTTGCCCACAAGTAAGTATATGAAAGTTAGAGGAAGAGATGGAAACACTTGCTCTTTATATAATTTTTGTAATGTGGGATCAAATTCTTGTATTAAAATCAGAAGTATTTCTGTAAGACTGATAACACAGGAGTAGGATGAGGAAAGATGTTGGAAAAATAGCAGCTCCTGTAATTATGTGGTTCCTTTCCAGGAGGCAGAAGTCTGTGCAGGTTGATGCCACAGTCTTCACTTGCATTAGTATGCTGGCTCGAGCCATGGGACCCAGCATCCAGCAGGACATCAAAGAGCTTTTGGAACCTATGCTGGCCGTGGGCCTGAGGTGAGCATCAATCCATTCTCCTGTTAGCCACAGGATGGCATTGTTGACCACAGAGAGTGAGACCTTCAGCGTTTTCAGATTGAGAAGGAGGATTATTGCTTTTAAGTGATCTTTCAGAAGATCAGTATAGCTGTTTCAGAAGAATGGCATGTTTTAACCATTAATATGACTGTTGAGTTATTTAAGAGTGTTCATATCTTGGTAGAGAAATAATTTTGTATAACAACTAGTTCAAAAGCAGTCTCCTTTATTTTCCAGTATTCAAACACATTTGGCAGCAACCTACAAATTTTTTAAAAGCATCTGGCAGGCAGCAGACTTGTGCCATAGCAAACTGTCAGGGAAGGAGAGCTGAGTATTTGCTCCTGGCTTCTTTCACCTTTGCAGCCGACAATTCTTCTTGGAGGAATTAATGAAGTTGGTAGTATGGAAAGGTGTGGAGAAAATTTTCAGGTAGCAGAAGGCTGTTTAAATTACATTAATATTGCCACCTGGAAGTTAATTTTGTTGCTTTAATGTTTAAAAAGCATAAGAAGTCATTTAGGTTTGTAACAGTATTATAGCAATACTGCCTCGTGTAGTGATGTGTGCAGCAGTCCTAGGATTTTTCTCACCAGGTTTATACAGGAAGGACTTGTCGTGCCTCAGTTCACACAAGGACCCTGTGCTCTGCTGGCAGCTGTTGCTGTCAGGTGTGAATGCCCACAATTATATTCTGATTGGCCAAGGCATGAATAAACAAAAAGGTGAAATATGCACATTCTTGTTTCTTTTCTAATGACTTTTCCTTGCTTCTTGCCCTCAGCCCTGCTCTAACGGCTGTGCTGTACGATTTGAGCCGTCAGATCCCACAGCTGAAGAAGGATATCCAGGATGGGCTGCTGAAAATGCTCTCTCTTGTTCTGATGCACAAGCCTCTGCGACATCCAGGCATGCCAAAGGGCCTTGCCCACCAGCTGGCCTCCCCTAGCCTCACCAACATCCCAGAGGCCAGCGATGTGGGGAGCATCACCCTTGCCCTTCGTACACTCGGTAGCTTTGAGTTTGAAGGTAAGATGAGATAAGGACGCCGGGGGGCCAGGGCGTATGGGATATAAACACTGGTGCATTGGAGTAGAGTACAAGTAGCCGGAAAATTTTGGGAGCACGTTCTTTAAATTCCTATTCCCTGGTAAAACTGGTAACTGAGGTGTAAACCTGTGTTTGACTCCCCATCTTCTTCTTTTCAGGCCACTCCCTGACTCAGTTTGTTCGGCATTGTGCGGATCACTTCCTGAACAGCGAGCACAAGGAGATCCGCATGGAAGCAGCCCGCACTTGCTCTCGCTTGCTCACACCCTCCATCCACCTCATCAGTGGCCATGCCCACGTGGTCAGTCAGACAGCAGTGCAGGTCGTGGCTGATGTCCTCAGCAAACTGCTTGTAGTTGGAATAACTGACCCAGGTTAGTGTGGGATTCAGAGAAAAGAGTTCTCCTACCACGTGTTAATTTTATCATGTGAACAGGTGAAGATATTAAGAGTAGAAATAGAATTTGTAATTGAATTTATTTGCCACTAAACTAAGCTGTCACTCTTGGTAAATTAGAAAAAAAAAGTCTCCCAATTTCTTTTTCCACATCTTGATTTTTGAGGTATTAATAGAACACTAGTGAAAAATGCTCCAACTGTGCCCTTGGTAATCCTTTGAATTAAGTAGAACCCTGGGACCCCTTTTGCTGCTGTTCTGGGTCACGGCCTTCAATTTTGTAGTTTGGGAAGGAATTGGTCCTTCTTGTTGAATCTTCTTATTGACTTTTATTCTTTCAGTTGAACTTATCTTAAGTTGCCATGTAGCATCCTAAAAGTGACCCTTGCAGGTGCAAGAGGTTGGCACTGTACTGACTTGGTTATTGGGGCAGTGTTGAGCAGCACGGGGATTTCTGGGCTAACCCGTGCAGATTTTTGTGTGTGAAACACTGATATGAGCGTCTTGCTCTGGGGAAGCTCTTGTGAAGAATTTTTGAGGCTGTTTTGTGAACAAAGGCAAAAAGAGGAGCAGGAACGTAGTGCATTTAAAGAGAAATAAATGTGTTCTTGCAGACCCTGACATACGTTTCTGCGTGTTGGCTTCTCTGGATGAGCGGTTTGATGCTCACCTTGCCCAGGCTGAAAACTTGCAAGCTCTTTTTGTGGCCCTGAATGATCAAGTGTTTGAAATCCGGGAGCTGGCTATCTGCACTGTGGGGCGCCTGAGCAGCATGAACCCTGCCTTTGTCATGCCTTTCCTGCGCAAGATGTTAATCCAGGTAAGCAGGAGGGATGCCTGCAGGGAAAACAGAGTAGTTGATACTGAGACTAAGGTGGTGTTAAAGAACTGGGCTATCTAGCTGTAAATGCATGGCAAGTAGGGGAATCAATCTCTTTTGGAAAATAGTTATTGCCCAGCTTAGTGTGTTTCAGCAAATCTTTCTCGTGATAGATGTTTGGACTGAAGCTCTATGGATGTATTAGAAGTGAAAGGAAGGATAGCAGTTATTATTTCACCCCCAGTCATCGTGCCAGAGTGCTTTCCGTCTCTGTTGGGGAAGAATGTTCTGTGGTGCTTTTAGGTGAATCCCTGGTACCTCTTCATAAACACAGAAGATTTTGGAGCCATCCCTTTTTTGCAGATTAATTTTAGCTTAATTTAGAATAAATGATAATGGAGTGAAACGTAGAACAGCCTTTACAAGTGCTGAGTTGTGACAGAAGGAAATGCAAAGAATTTTTACCTACCTTTATTTTCCCAGTTTCCTTGCTTCCATTGTCTCTTGTGCAGATTCTAACAGAGCTGGAACACAGCGGTGTTGGCAGGATTAAAGAGCAAAGTGCCAGGATGTTGGGTCATCTGGTTTCCAATGCTCCACGCCTCATCCGTCCCTATATGGAGCCAATCCTTAAGGTAGAGTCCCGACATTTCCTGGTGACTTTGGAATGAGATGACACAGCAAGTGGTTACGTGACCCTCAGGAGCTGTAGTTCTTTTGCTTCATCACAGCAGCAAAAAACCAAATTGGTGTGAATGTTTCCCACAGTAATGTGTGTAGGTGACAGTTTAGCCCAATTTAATTCCAGATTTGCATAACGTTTGTGATACCCAAGTTTCTCTTACTGTTGAAATTCTCACTATGATGCATTGTGGGGTCAATTTCAGGTGTAAACAAAAGGAAATATAATTTTGAGTGCTCTTTAAACACTTTGTAATTTGTCCCACTGTCATCCACCAGGCACTGATTGTGAAACTGAAAGATCCTGATCCAGATCCCAATCCAGGTGTGATTAACAATGTCCTGGCTACCATAGGGGAGCTTGCACAGGTAGGGATATACCACAGGTACCTCTTTGCCGTGCTTGTTAAGGTTTTGGCAGTGCTAGATGAAGGATGAATTTTTGTCTTTCAATAGGTCAGTGGGCTGGAGATGAGGAAGTGGGTGGATGAGCTCTTCATTATAATTATGGACATGCTACAGGACTCCTCCCTGCTGGCCAAAAGACAAGTGAGTGTTTACAACTGTACTAAACTTGACAGCTGCTGTCACCAGAGCTGTAACAAAACATCAACACGTCCCATCGTAGCTGCTAAAATGAACCTTTAAATCACTCAGGTCTCTCTAGTGAAGTGACACTTACTGCCTACAGGTGAGGGATTGCAGTGCCTGTTGTTATATGGTACAGAGCTGTTAGAGGAAAAAGAAGAAGGAAAAAAGAGCTGTTTTTATTGGAAGGCTTGGACGCACTGAATTAAATGCTTATTTGAATTGTGGAATCTGAGTGGAAGCAATTGTGGCAGCCTAAGATATTGCAGATTATTACTTTCTTTACTATTGCTTATTCAAAAAAGTTCTTTATAGAGGCTTTCCAGCTGTGGACTGCGGTTTGCAGTGTGATCCTAAAATGCTGAAAGAAACTTTACAGAAGTTGAATGACTGACGTATCAGAAAGCATAATAAATTCCCTGGTCAAAACTAACCTTCTCTGGGCTTTATCTTTGTAGGTGGCTCTTTGGACACTGGGGCAGCTTGTGGCTAGCACTGGTTATGTGGTGGAACCATACAGGAAGTACCCAACTTTGCTGGAGGTGCTTCTGAACTTCCTGAAGACTGAGCAAAACCAGGGCACCCGCAGAGAGGTATGAACATGAAACTCTTACATAACCACTTAGAAAAGCTTTTTGGGAAGAGAGAGCTGCCAAACAAATATACGTGCATAGATTTGAGGCAGGGAGGGAGAGATCATTGTGGCTGAGCAAAATACAATAAGCAGAATTAAGAGAGTGCATGTGTTAGGTCGGTGAAATGGCCTCCAGCAGCTGGATGGAAATCACTGTTTTTTCCAGGCAGTCACTTTAGTTCCAGATTTTCACTCTTAAATCATCAGGATCTTTTCAAATATGGGGGCTCGAGTGTTGTATTTTGCCTTAGTGATGAAGTTCTGGTGAATTTTCTTCATGTCTTTTCAGGCTATTCGTGTGTTAGGACTGCTGGGTGCTTTGGACCCTTACAAACACAAGGTGAACATCGGCATGATTGATCAATCACGAGATGCTTCAGCCGTTAGCCTCTCGGAGTCCAAATCCAGCCAGGATTCTTGTAAGCATCTCCGTTCCTTTCACATAGATGGCTTTATTATCTGCAAACAGATCTTGACTGTTTTGTTACCATTTTGTCTCCTCTTCTTAGAAAATTATTACATGTTTTTAACTTACACTCAGATGTTCCTGAACCCATATTCAAGACCATTTAACACCTAGCTCATGACACTGCCTTCTTCCTCCTAGCGGACTACAGCACCAGCGAGATGTTGGTGAACATGGGGAACCTCCCTCTGGATGAGTTCTATCCAGCTGTCTCTATGGTGGCGCTGATGAGAATTTTCCGAGACCAGTCCTTGTCCCAACACCACACTATGGTCGTTCAGGCGATCACCTTCATTTTCAAATCCCTTGGACTGAAGTGTGTGCAGTTCCTGCCCCAGGTCATGCCGACGTTCCTCAATGTCATACGGGTTTGTGATGGTGCCATCCGAGAGGTGAGTGTGCAGGGGACCGCTCCTTCTGCCCATTCCACTGTCTGAAATTCAGAATCTGTTTCCCTGAAGGGACTGTGACTGGCTTTGGGCATTGCTGTGCTATGTGTTGATGCCAAGCATGCTGCAGAAGTGAGGTTCAGCTTTGCTTTTTCCTCCTGTGAGCATTTACTGGAATGTCCAATGCAAACGATTTTTCTGCTTTTTATTGAAACTGCTGCTTCTGAGAATAATCCTTGGAAAGGTAGTATTTGATTCTGTGTTTGCACCAAGCTGTTCTTGTTCAGGAAAACACCTGTGCAGCTTCCAGAGCTTTCAGTGATCTCTGTGTTAATACTCTGTGGCAGAGTATTAGTAAATAATAGGGGTAGATCCTTCAAATTTCTGGTGCAACCATGTACTTTGGCTCATCTCTGAGAAGGAAAACTCAATTTGATACAATCTGCTAACATTTAGAGCAGCGTGGGCGGTGATTCCACAGCAGTGCTTTCTCTTCCTTCCCACTTAATTTACAGTTTTAGAAGGAAATGAGAACTGTGTGAAGATGATGATGGGCCTGAGGTTCACCTCAGCAGAGATGGCTGCTGTTTGCCAAGGCTTTTCTCCAGACAGCCGAAGGCTCTGGGGTGTGAAGGGTAATTTGTTCTCGTCACTGCTGCTGTGTTTTATAGGTGGGATGGGTGTTCCCTTAGCAGAATCCCAGCTCTGCTATAGAACTGCTGTTTTCTCCCAGCCTGAACTACTACTCAGATTGGAAGGAAAACACCTCACGTCTGGGTTGGCCGAGGTCCTAGACCTGACTGATCCAACTTGCTTGAAAGCTATGCAGTTGTGCACACTCTGTTTAAAAATTTTCAGGTAAAAGAAGATGGTGAAAGTGTACTGGGGAGAAGAGCTGAGGTGGGTATGCGTGACATAAAGCCTAAAAGAGGAAGGTCCTTGTCCTGTATGTAAGCATCCTCTCACTACACCAAAAAACAGGCACAGTATGGGAGCTCAGAGTTCATTTTTTGGTAACTGTATGTGTACTGCTCTCACTAAAGAAGCTGAGATTATTTCTTATTTAGTTCTCATGAAAGTCTTACCTCTTTTTATGAGCTCCGTGTTGTATTTTGTCACTGTAGTCTTCAAAAACTGCATGAAGAAGTGAAACTTAATATATGATAACTTATATTTTCCTATTTTTCTAGAGAAAATAATCTCTACATGAAAGTGATTTAGCCCATGTGATTTCATACCAATTTAAAGAGTAAATTCATTGTCACAATTGAATGCATAAGATTCTATTGTAGTAAAAAGAATTGCAAAACTGTCATAGTGTATCCAAATAAAATTGTCGAAGTCAAAATTCTTCTTTGTGGTGAAGAATGGATGGTGCAGTCAACCATCTTTTAAAAACCTGTGGTGTTTCTCACAAGGACCTAACTGCCTTCCCCAGTAACTTTTCACCAATATATCTTGGTGGCGATGGGAAAGAGTACAGAAAGAGTATCCTAAAACGTGTGTCAGTTTGCTTTTCAGGCAGGGGGAAAAGAGTAGGGGCTAAATTTTTGGAGGCATCCCTCAAACCTAAATTACAACACTATAATTGAGGCATCTGTGCTTGCAAGTCTGTTCTGACACTATAGATTTGCTGGCACATTCTAAACCCCTGATTGTGTGCTTGACTGTCTAAGACTTTGAGCTCACAAATTTTTTTGATGCAAGCTTGGGGAAAACCCAACCAATAAACTCAAAATAACTTTCCTCCCCACTCCCCTCTTAAAAAACAACAACACAAAAAATTAACCAAAAACCCAAAACTCTGCCAACCCAAATTGCTGAGCTGAAGCTGCCAAGAATTTAGCCCCAGATTTTGAGCACATAGGAGCTGAGCATGCTGTTTGTTTGGTAAATGAGCTTGCAATTGCCTGTGAGACTTTTTACCCAGTGGCTTTGATATTTGGATAAACTACACTGATTATTCCACATTTCTTCCTTCCAGTTCCTGTTCCAGCAGCTAGGAATGTTGGTGTCCTTTGTGAGAAGTCATATTCGGCCCTATATGGATGAAATTGTCACTCTGATGAGAGTGAGTACAATCTTTAACCCAGTACTTTACTGTCACAGAACGGTGGACAGTGTTTATCTAATATATTATCAAAAGTATCAATGACTTCATAAGTTCATACGAAGTACAGAGTTGCATATATTTGAAGTAACCATGTCATTTGAAGTTACAATATACATTATTGGTAGCAACTGAAGTAACTGTAGCGTCAGGTTCTGGTAGTGACTGAGTTCTTTTCAGCGTGTGGATTTTGTGCACTTACTACTTCAGAAACACAGTTTTAGGAAGAGATGCCTGGAGTTCGTAAATAGGTGTCATTTCACATCATTTTCACTAAACGTTTGCAAACTTGTTGAAGGATTAGGAAAAAATCAGTTGTCCAGAGGTTGTTTTCAACTATACTGGAAGTGCAGAATGTTTTAAAAACAGAAAGTCTAGTCCTTCCCTGCAATCTTGAATTTATCTACAGGCTGTCTCCTACACTTGGCTTTTCTTGTAATTGCCACAGCTCAGCTGAAGAACTGCTGAATTTTTTTCCCCTTTTTCTCTTTCTTCCATAGGACTTCTGGGTTATGAACAACTCCATACAGAGCACGATTATCCTACTTATTGAGCAGATTGTGGTAGCTCTGGGAGGCGAATTCAAGCTTTACCTGCCTCAGCTCATTCCTCACATGTTACGGGTGTTCATGCATGACAACAGCCAGGGTCGCATTGTTTCTGTGAAGGTGAGTGGGACTGTGGCAACTGCCTCACTCTGGGCACTGCCCAGGCAGGGGTGTTCCCACCCTGCCATGCCCAGCAGGGCTCCGTGCTTACATCAAATGGGATGGGTGCAGTCCAGCAGTGGCTTGGTGTGAAATGATGCAGACAGCTGTTAAAAGTGCAGGGTTGAAGCAATTTTTTGCTGGATACTGACCTGTTGAAAATGGATCTCCTCCATGACTTCGAGTCACTCTGGGTTGTTTTGGTTGAAGGATGTGATTCTTGGCCTCTGCTCTGCTCTTGTGAGACCCCACCTGGAGTTCTGGTGTCCTCAACATCAGGAGGACATGAAACTGTTGGAGCAGGTCCAGAGGAGGCCACAAAGTTGATAAGAGAACTGGAGCACCCCCGTTGTCAAGACAGGCTGAGAAAGTTGGGGCTCTTCAGCCTGGAGAAGAAAAGGTTCTGTGGAGACCAACTATATAAAAGGGGCTACAGGACAGCCAGAGAGAGACTCTTTACCAGGAACTGTAGTGACAGGAAAAGGAGTAAGAGGTACAAATTGAAAGAGGGGAAATTCAGCTTAGATATTAGGAAGAAATTCTTTACTGTGAGGATGGTGAGGCACTGGAACAGGTTGCCTGTGGAAGCTGTGGATGCCCCAACCTTGGCAGTGTTCAAAGTCACGTTGGATATGGCCTTGAGCAGCCTGGTCTAGTGGAAGGTGTCCCTCTCCATGGCAGGGAGGGGTTGTGACTAGATGATCTTTAAGAACTGTTCAAATTCCTTGACATTTTACTCTTCTATGATTTTTCTCTCCAGCTTCTTAATGCGATCCAGCTCTTTGGAGCTAACCTGGATGACTACCTTCACTTGTTACTACCTCCCATTGTAAAGCTATTTGATGCCCCAGATGTCCCTGTGGTGGCTCGCAAGTAGGTGCTGGTGGCTTTGCAATGTCTCTCTTGGCAGTTTTACCTGTGATATCCAAGCTCTGCAGTGGCTGAACACTTACGATGAAATACCACTTAGTCCCTTTCTCAGCTTTTGTGTGTTAAATCTTTGTGGAAGGTTGTTTTTGTTTGCACATCACAGCACTGTTGCTAGCTTTTTGGTTTGTTTTTTTTTGTTTGTTTCTTTGGGGTTTTAAATTTTTTTTTTAATTTTATGATTCTCACCTGCCAGTATTTTAATCTCTTGCAAACTGTCCTGCAAATAGTAGCTGCAGGAACAGTTCTGGTGGCCTGTTTTTCCTATTATTATTAATCCTAGGAGGACAGAGCACTTAAACATTTTTCAGTTTTATTTCTTTTTTCTTAACACTCTGAGAGATAAGTCCTTCCCTCTTTTTGCACTGACTTTAGAGCTGCTCTAGAAACAGTGGACCGCTTGACAGAGTCCCTGGATTTCACAGATTATGCATCACGGATTATCCATCCCATCGTTCGAACACTAGATCAGAGCCCTGAGCTACGAACAACTGCCATGGACACCCTCTCCTCCCTGGTGTTCCAGCTGGGAAAGAAGGTAATGTTGTTCTTTGCTGTGAAAGCTCACAGAAGGTGAGACTGTCCCAAAGATCAAGGCTTTAAAGTGGAAGTTTTGTAAAGTACTCACGGATTTTCAAGAGAACTGATTTTTCTTCTCTTATTTGTTTCTGGAATCGGGAGTTACTTGAAATCAAACTGTCAGAATTGGTTTCTTATCAGTGAAACAATGTGATGGAATTTTACTGCTCTTGGTGCCACTGAGTAACAAGTTTGTGATGCATTCCCTTGTACAGTACCAAATTTTTATCCCAATGGTGAACAAAGTCCTGATGCGACACAGAATTAACCATCAACGCTATGATGTTCTCATCTGCAGAATTGTCAAGGTAAGTTGACAAGTTTATAGTTGTTTGCACTTTTGGGATGTTGTCATGTTGAACCAGATGTAGCTGGAACCTTCACTTGGAGTTACTCATAAAATGAGGAATGGTTCTTGCTCTGTTTCTGTGTGAAGTGCAGCTTTTTAAGGAGACTTTGAGATTCCATTGGGAAAGTTTTTGTCTACTGGTATTAAATATTTCCTATAGAAAAATCATGACAAGTTCTGGGGAAGAACTTAGACTTGTAGCCAGTGTCATTACTATTCTTTTCCTTAAATGTGGATTTATCCTATTTTTTCCACGGTTTCAGGACTCAAGGAGACCTTGTTACCTCAGTATTTTCTGTAGAATGTCTTACATTTTAAAAATGTAGTAACTGGTTTACAATTTGTGTGGAACATGCAACTAGCAAGTCAAATAGGCAAGAGTGCTTGTTTTAATGTGTATTATTTTGGCTTTTTATACTAGGAGCTAAGAGTTCTTAACAGTTACCTTGAGTATGAAAGGGATATCATTTAGAGTTCTCTGGCTTATAAGGTGTAATCATTGTAATGAAACACGGTTGTTTGCTTCACAGATGTTGCTGTAAGATTTTACTGCAGGAGCTCTGACTTTAGCATCTGTTTGGCTTGTAGAGAATTGCTTCTGTACGTGTGGGTGTGATCTTCACTGTAAACCAATTATTGTAGGGTTACACTCTTGCTGATGAAGAGGAGGATCCCCTGATTTATCAGCATCGAATGCTGAGAAGCAACCAGGGAGAAACTTTGGCCAGTGGTCCTGTGGAAACAGGTCCCATGAAGAAATTACATGTCAGCACCATCAACCTGCAGAAGGTAAGACTGGAGCCGTCACAGCGCGAATTTGCTGCTGAAGGGAGGAGCTGATGTCTCACACTGAAGGAGTTTGTAGGGTCCATCTGAACTACATTTATTTATATTGCTTTTATGTTGCTTTCCTCTTCTGTACCAAACTGAGTTCAGTTTGAGTAGTGTCTGAGACTCTTTAAAATTAGAAGGTGCTGAGCTGCATTAAAGATAGGAGACTTGGAACTATCAGACTGTTAATGGCTGTGAAGTAATCTTAACACTTGCTTGTTATTTTAAGAATGAACAAGACTTTCTAGATCACAATGAAATAATTTCTCACTACTAGAGACATCTATTTTAGAGCCTCTGCCTTTTTTTGTAATTTTGTTTTTGCTCCTCTTATATCTTAGTTTTATATTTTCTTGAAGGCAGAATTTAGTAGCTAAGCACTGGCTAGTTTGAACAGTACAGGCATACCGGACTCAGTTCAGTAATGGGATGGATTGCTTTGAAAATGCTGGACTTAAAAATGTAATTTTAAATGCATTAAGTATTTTTAAGCTGATGTTTCCACAGTGGCTTCAGCTCGACATGTATTTTTGTAGAGAAAGGATGGTTCATGTTAAACACTTGCCGTGTCATGACAGGAATACATCTAGGGAAGATTCCTTAGACAGGAGACTGAAGTACTGCAGATTATCTGGTAAAGATAACGGATTTCAGGAAATTGAAAAGGGATTCTCAGCATGTGGTTTGGAGCTGTAAAGAAGTAATGCTGCCTGCTGATGGATTTCTTCTGCTCTTGGATAGTGCTTTGTTTGATAGGTGAATTGTCTTCCTTTGTACTGCAGGCCTGGGGAGCAGCAAGAAGAGTTTCCAAAGATGACTGGCTGGAATGGTTAAGGAGACTGAGTTTGGAGCTGCTGAAAGATTCTTCCTCACCATCCCTGCGCTCATGTTGGGCCCTGGCTCAAGCCTATAATCCCATGGCTCGGTACAGTATTTCTGCATTTTTATCTCACTTGAAATGGCAGATGCAAGCCAGATATTATAAGGAAAAACTAAAGTTATTTAGAAGCTCTTAGGTTTCATAAATAGAGATAGTTCCTGCTGTGTGATAAATCAAAGAGCCAACAGCTTCATTTTATTTCCACCTTTCCTAGTTGGCTGCTCCATGATGTGCACAAAATCTTTCATTGGAATTCTGCATATTAGTCTAGAAATAAGATAAGGCACATAAGCGAAGCTGGAAAAAGAGCAGAGTATGACATAGTTTTGAGTATTTACTGTGGGGAATAAAAATGCCTCTGAGTGGAATAAGCTGCAGTGCTTTTTTGCAACCAGCATGTTTGGAGAAACTTTGATAGCACATGACAATACAATATTTCTACTATTGTAGTATACCAGCCTATGATATATTTTTTAAATTAAGGTTTCACAGAAGTTAGCTTTATAACAACTAATCACTATTTATTGCCGGTAGGCATGTAAGTATTTTGTAGTTCTCTTTCTCTGACTAAAAAGGCAAGCCCACAGTCAAACAGACTTTTCCTCATGAATCCCTACCTCTCATTGTCTTTTGTGTTCCTCCCCAGAGACCTCTTCAATGCTGCTTTTGTTTCCTGCTGGTCTGAGCTGAACGAAGACCAGCAGGATGAGCTCATCCGGAGCATTGAGTTGGCCCTGACTTCTCAGGATATCGCAGAAGTCACCCAGACTCTGCTGAACTTGGCAGAATTCATGGAGCACAGTGACAAGGTAGAGATGCTGGCTTGGTGGCCGCTCTGTGGAAGGTGTTCATGGCTGCTTTGTAATCCTCATCCTGCTTGTGATGTGTGTGCTCCTTCCCAGGGCCCGCTGCCTTTGAGAGACGACAATGGCATTGTCCTTCTGGGGGAAAGAGCAGCTAAATGTCGAGCATATGCCAAGGCCCTTCACTACAAAGAGCTGGAATTTCAAAAGGGTCCCACCCCAGCTATTCTAGAGTCTCTCATCAGGTAGGACCACAACTGGTGAGATTTCTGCTCTTGCAGTAGCTACACTTTAAGATACCACTAGGATTAATCTAAGTAATTTTTAGGACTTCACTCTCTGTCACAAGATGTTGTTAAACTACTTGCAAATGTGCTGAGTTGTGTCCCTCTACTGTGTGGTTAAAACTATGATAGAAGCCCAGGGAAGTTTTGCAGGAAGGAGTGCAGGAAAAAGTTCTGATTTCCCCCTCTCACCGTTCAAGTTCACTATGGAATGTCATGAAATGGCTGCAGGTTAAATGAGACAGATTTCTACACCTGCATATAAATAAGTCGGAAAAGTTGAAGTTCTTAATTAAAATTTCTCATCACATTCTGCTGCTTTAGCTTAGATAGGTCTCATTGCTCATATGTCAAATAGAAGATATTATAAAGTGTCTGTTGTTTCTGAGCTTTGTCAGCAACACAGATTTTAGTCTGAAATACCTGCACAGGATTTGGTGCTTAGCTATGTGTTATAAAACGTGAATCTGTGTTCCATATCGCAGAAACGTGAGCTTAGCTATTTGAGATGAACAAATTGAGCAAAAACTTAACTTTGTCTTTATGCAGTGAATTTTTCAGCCCTTCTACTTCCTTGAATTGTGCTTTCCAATTTTTTCTCCTCTTGTTTTTTAATCCTTTGTTCTGCCTTATGTTCTTGAGGAAAATACAGAATTCAGTGTATTTTTTTCTTGGTCTCAGTTGCTCACACAGTTGTTTCTTTGTGTTTCAAAAAGCAGGTTAAGCAGCAAAGAATTGATGTAAAGCACGCTTAAAAATGAACAATTTATTAGAAATGAACAAGTTTTAGAAACCTTAAAAATCCATTTTATAGACCACAGTTAAAATAGTTCCAACTATAGTTCCACACAGTTGAAATTTGCAGTATGAATAGTTGAACATATGTAAATTCCCAAGACACCTTTATCTTCCATTTCACACAAGACTGAACAATCTAATCTATATTCAAACTCTTCTCAGGGTGAATAAAAATAGATATATTAATGATAACAATCTTTTCCAACATATTCAAACAATGGTAGGGCTATAGGAGGAGTCTCATTCTTTTTTAACTGTTATCTTTAGCACTGTGTTATGTAAGGGAGAAATGTACTATTTTTGACAGAGCATCTCTGGAGTTTTCAGAACAGATTTTGATGTTCCTCGGTGTGCTGTGCTAGCAAACATTCGCTTGTGGTGAAGTAACTTTTGGCACTTAGGGATTCTCTGGTGTGTATTCGTGTTCTGCTCATGAATACAGTGGTTTTAAATGTTGGAGTTGAGTTCTTTGGCTGGGTCTGGACTTTTTTGGCTCACCTGCTGTTCACTCTCAGCCTTACTGATATACAGCACATTCGTGTTCTAACCTGAACATAATTAGGGGACAGCCCAGAAAGTTGCTTTTCTAGTTCAACAGCATTCAGGTGATCTGTGTGGACAGAAATCAACATCATGGAACAAATCCTCCTCCAGTGTTACTATCTGTTAGGGCAGCCTTCAGCGAGGATTATTTGAGGCAGCAGCAGGAGGTGGCAGTAAAACTTCAGGGGAGAATCTGGACAATGCTAATTAATGCAACACTTCTGAGCTTTGTTCTTTCCTCTGTGGCAAAGTGAGCCACTTACTATACACTAAGAAAAGATGCATCAGGGACACTTCTGATTGATTCCTCTGGCTTGAAATGAGTCTACAGCTTCTGTGGTTTGAGTTCCTCTTGAAAGGAGATGCTCAGCAGTGCTTGCTTCAGACACTGAAGCAAAGGCAGCCAAGAGGCTTTTGCTTTTCAGTCCCTGCCTATCTGGTTAATAATACTAAGGCAACCCACTAGTCACACTGCTAGTGAAAACACACCCGTAGGTTTTCTGAAGGTGCTATAAGTGCATTCAGTCCTAGCCTATCCTAACACAACATTTTTCCCTTTGGAAAGAGCCTGAAGAAGAGGAAATAAGCCTGAGCCCTGGTAATACTGGTGGCTGTGGCTGGTGTCACAGTGTTTGTGTACATCGCCAGTACGTAGCTGTTGCAAGGATTGGATTAAATGAAAAATTACTTGGCTGTTGATTGCCCACCTTTTGCATGGTGACATCATGTAGCTGTACAATCAAACGCTGATTCCTTCTATGGTTTGAAATCCTCTGGCCGGATCTTCATCTCTACTCTCTTGAGGGAATAGGTCGATCCGTGCCATCCGTACCAGGTGATGCCATCCATGTTCTTGGTGTGCTCTCCTTTGCGGTAGTAAACCCCGTTCAGGTTGGAATCTGTGCAGCAGTTGTACCAATATCCACCTTGTCAGGAAACAAATGAACAGATTCCTGGTGAGTCGTTTGTACTCAGGATTACTGCTTTATCCAGAGGACAGTGAGCAGAATGCAGCATTTAATCCCTGGAGCCTGTGACTCTAAAAGTTGGGGTTGCAGGTGAATTCAAAACTTAACATTAAAAACTTAAAGGCATTACAGTTTTATAGTCAAATTAGTCCAGTAGCTTTTCCTTTAGTTGCCCATTCTTCTTAGAATATTTCCTTGACGTGTTTCTGACTCTGACTCAGTGAATTAGCATAGGAAATGAATTCGGGTAATTTGCTAGAGCATCTTAAGGTGTTACAAAGGTTCCTGAACTCTGTGAGTATTTACTGATATTGAGATCAACGGTTTTATTTGCATGTTGTGTGGGACACAATGGGGAAATTAAACAGCAAGATGTAATGAAGATAATTATCTTTGCCGGAACTCAAATAAAGATACCAAATTAAATGAAGAGATTAAATGTAATAGGATAGGAGTGAAGCTCACAGGTCAAGCTGAATGTGGAGGTGAACATAGGAGAAGAATTACAGATGCCTAATGCCAGGACTTGAAAACTTACAAAAATATAAGAAAAAACAAGAACCTGATAGATACTAAGGAATAACTTCCTGTATCACTGTATTGAGATAGTCTGGCAGATACTCTAATGGGCTGGGTAACTGTGTGTAGGGGAGAGCACACAAAGTTATTTCAGAGTACCAATGTCTGTAATACGCAGTCTGGCTCTTTATAAATCAGCTTTAACTGCCAATTTCCCACATAAGTGTTTTCCAGAACTGGTCACCTCTCCCTTGATTTGCCATTCAGATGTTCCTGGTTGCTTGGAAAGAGTGTTGGGCTCTCCACAACTGACCCAAGCAGCTCTCTCAGGACAGGAAGGGCTTTGAGTGCTTTACCTTTACGGAACTGGGCACAGTCATCCACGCACTTGTCGTTGTCCTTGTCCTTCGTGCTGAAGGCCGTGTTGTTGTGGTACCGGAGGGAATCTCGCCCCGTGTTCCCGCTGTAGTTCCCCACAAACAGCCGGTAGCTGTTGATTTCGTTGCTCAGGGTGAAGTGCCCGTACTGGGCATAGCGTGTGTTACCTTCCCAGTCCTGCACACAACAGGGGAGAAGAAGTCAGTCCTGTTAGAATGGTTACGAAAAGGCTCCAACATCCATGGTTATATATGTATATTTTTACTGTTTCAGACTGCAGAAACTGCTCTGTTAAGGCGAAGGAACTTTCCAGAGCAAAGCGTGACACTTCCAAGTCTTACCTGCACTGGTATTGTACAATATGTAGGAAACCTGATGTGCAGCTCTTGCATTCAATATCCTGTGTTAGTGTGCTGCCTCAAGTAATTTTTTTCCTCTCTCAAACAGTGACTTTTAGATGTAAAGCCTTTCAGTTTATACATATCCCATCCCTCAAAGCTATTGTACCAGCTACAAACCAGTCTGAGTCAAACCCAAGCCTTTAGCAGACCAAAGAAATTGAGGGTAATACAAATCAAACTCTTGTACCCAGGCTGGAAGGAAGTGCTGCAAAATAAAAAGACCCAGAGGCTTAAAAACTTTATGGGATATGTCATTTTGAATTTTTAAATCTGAGATGGTCAGCGGTTTGATCTCTGTGTGCAGTGGTTTCTGCAGGGTTTCCTAGAACCCCACGCGTTCTGAAGACACAATCTGTGTGCACAGGGAAGGTTGTGCCACTGCCTTTGCACAGGGGAGAACACACTTCTGTCTTGTGTTTGAATGTACCCCTAAATTGATCCTACTTCCTTCTGTAATTAAAGCATGCAAATTCTTTGGGCCTCTTATAGAGAGAGGAGATGGTATCTGGTACTGGGGAATCACTTTGTACAAAAAGCCTTTTGCTGCTGAAATTAAGAGCTTTTTTAATTACCTCCATCTCTACTCGCAGAACAGTGGGGCGTCTGGAAAGTCGGTAGATATTTTCATTTCCCAGCCAAAAATCTCCCCTAATATTGCCAAACCCTTCCCTGTATTGTTTCCAGTCCCTGTTGAACGATGTCAAACCAACTTTACGCCTTTGGATGATAGTCCAGCCACCTCCATCTGTCTCCATGTCACAGAACACCTGGAACAGGAAAAACAGGCAGTGGTTACTTTTCAGTAGACTTAGGAAGGTTCAGTTCTCGTAACATAAGACATTGTGTTTAAAACCCATGGCAAAAAATTATTCTATTTTCCCTCTTAAGTGTACACTCATTTCTTCCTTGAAGTTTGCTTACATAAAGATGCTGATGGCAAGTGTGGGTTAACAAAACTTAGTGTGTGCTCTTTCCATCTCTGTAGATAAGTATTTCTTGATTATATTTTAAAAGACATGTAATATACATTGTGTGCTTAACATCCTTACCTCCAGATCTGGAATTCCCAAAAATTCATCGGGAGGTAACTTGTAAACACCAGAAATTCGGTAGTTCCTCTGGTAAAGTGATGAGCAGTCATAAACAGCATCTACTTGAATCAGAACCAGAAAGTGAGAATCTGAGCAGCAGGAACTCTTCTGTGAAGGTGGTTTCTGCAAAGTTTAGTTTGTAATACAAGGAGTAGTGAAGAAGGCTTTCCACAAGCCTAATGTTTTCCTGAAATGGCTTAGTTCTGAGTAGTGTATGCATTGGCAGAAGGTGTTGTAATGCTGGGATTTTGTGGTTTCTTATTATTCTTTTTTTTTAACCTCTGCTATGCAAAAGGCATCTCTGCTTTCTCTTCACATTGCCACTGTGTGTCTGTACTGGAAGGTGGAAGGTGGAATATATTTATTCTCCTTCTCCTTCCTACTACTCCTAAGTAATAAGGAGTTATCTAGCGGGATGGCCAGGCCTGCTGCCAGGTGTCTGGTTTGCCTGGGAGAACAGGTTGGCAGAGGTTGTACGTGGGGAATATTTGTTCAGCCCTTTCTGCCCTGGTGTCTGTGACAGAGAAGGTGCCTTTTAGCTGCAGTCAGTGAGTCTGTGAAAGCCTCTTCTCCTCCTGGTGCAGGAGCTGACTTGAAGGTGGTCAAATGCACAGCTATTCTGAGGAGGAGAAATGAGCTGAAGCAAGGCTTTATCCTGTCTGACAGCTTTCAGAACTGTCTCTCTTACCTGGTGAGGTGAGACACATCTGTCTTAAATACCTTCTGGGCCAGTTTGTGCTGTGTGTAACTTTTTCTACAGCTTCAAAGAGACTTGTTGTAGTGTAACTTTTTTTTTTAAGGCCTACTGTAAATAGTAACGTGTCAAAACTAACCAGGTGGAACTATTTTAGAGGAGGAATTAAGTCAACAGATTTAGAAGTTTTTCCTTAATGTTAAAAAACATCCAAATGAAGTCTTTTGGCAAACCCAGTTGTGACTGAGACAATTTAAGCTCGTTGCAGTAAATTTCATTTGAAAAGAAAAGTCAACAAAGAGGATGCTTTCTTCTAGAAGTGCCTTTACAGGTAGCTGACCTAAAAATGCACCTGCATTCCACATTTAGTACAGGCCTGTGCAATCACTGTGTGCAGTGAAATCTTCCCTCAGGGAAGAGAATTTTGAAAGAATATAACTGTGGTCTGGCTAGGCTTATATCACAGTTTGTATCTTGCATCATTTACAGCCTTGAATTTTTAAGAATTATCATTCAAAAATAATGGATCACTCTTTTTTTACTCTGGTTCAGAGACAGTCATGAAGATACAATCACAAATCTTTAGTAATTCCTGGAGAGTATTTCAAATTGTTTTAACAACTTTCAGTCTCCTGTCAGCACTGTGAACTCAAAGGTTATTACTGCCAGAGCCATTCCCTTACAAAGCCAGCTCCTGTTCTTTAAGGATTGGTACTGTAGTACTCAGAAAATGAAATATTAGACTGAATTCCTCACTGTAGAAATGCAGTACCTGTTCAGTTTCTGCTCTCCCTGAGAACAGACATGGATCTAAAAGTACAGATGGATAAATTCAAACTAGTTTTCTCAGGATCACTGCCTCAGCAGCAGTATCCAGCATGCATGCTTGCTAACCACGTTAGTGGGACATGCTAGCCCTAGGAACTAGTCATTAGCTGTGCATTGAGAGATGTCTCTGGGAGCTTGGTGACTCCCTCCTTACCAGCTGATGTCTGTGTGACCGTCTGAGCTGCCTGCAGCTGCATGATGTCGATCTGGTTGTTCATTTCGGAGTATTTGCTCTCGGCGTCGATGAGGCGGGACTCCATCTGCTTGGTGCTCCCCTCCAGCTCCATCACCTGCATCACCACGTTCACCCAGTCCCCTTCCTGCTTCTTGCTCAGCTCCTGCAGCATTCTGCTCAGGTTGGCTACCTGCAGCTTGAGCTCCCTGATCTCCTCGCAGCAGCCCGGCATCCTCGGCTGTGCATTCCCACTGATCATTCTCCTCTTGGGAGCCTTCTGCAGCCGTGCTGGGTAGATCGCCACGGACACGGTGACGATGCAGAGCCACGCCAGCTGAACCGTGGATCTTGCTGGCATTTTTGCTTACAGCAACAGAAACCTTCCAGCTGACTGCAGTAGTCTGAATGCAGCTGGGGTAGGTATGAAATTTCCTGCAGCAGCCTGGTACCTTCCTTGCTTCCAATGAAGTGAGTCTCTGAAGGTGGAGCCTGAAGAAGTGGCTTTTTTTCAGACCCCTCCTGTCAGAGTCTATGCACTTTGGAAGTCTGTCTCAAAGCATCTTATATACTATTTTTCTGTTTACCTCCACCCCCCTGAAGCTATGAAGGGTTTGCTGGCCCCTCCCAGTTCATCTGTTCGCATCAGGTGTTTACAGGGTGCAACTGGAACAGGTTTCAGCCAGGAAAGGTTGGGGAGAGCAGAAGAGACTTCCCTCAGTTCTGTCTTGAAGAGGTGTAGGAGAGGGCTAGGAAATTAGAATTTCCAGCAATTATTGCCTGTTGGATTGGAGCCCTCTTGGTGACTAGTTCTGGCACTTAAATAACATGAGAGCATTAGAGATCCAGAATGTGAAAAGGCTGTTGAGAACGGGTGAGTTTATAGGAGTTCAAGGAAGGTAACTCCCCAGAAGGTAGCCCTGGCTGCTACAGGTCTTACTAATATATTCCCCAGAAGTTGTAGGGGGTAACTCTATGCTTGCAGTATTTCTTAATTTAGATAATATTTCAGCAAATTAATTTGTTAAGCATCTGATCCTGTTCTCTCTGGACACTGGGGTCTCTGCACTATTAATGTTGTAAAATCCAGTGCTGTTCTTTTAGAGGTTGGATATCTGAGGGTGGGATGGAATGAAATCTGCAGAGTGTCTAAGTAAAAACCCACTCCTCTGTTTATTCATAGTGGGCAAGTGAAAAGACTTTAAGTAATAGTGAGAGTGTACCTAAAAGTGACATAAGG
Source organism: Pomatostomus ruficeps (assembly GCA_013400735.1). Classification (NCBI taxonomy): domain Eukaryota; kingdom Metazoa; phylum Chordata; class Aves; order Passeriformes; family Timaliidae; genus Pomatostomus; species Pomatostomus ruficeps. The sequence continues at coordinate 56,022 of VYZT01052753.1, forward strand.
TGGTTGTTTTTACAGGCAATGTGATCTAACTCCAGTGTTATGGGGGCCAGTTTATTAATAGGATTTTGAGAGGAAAATCTATGGGTAATGAAAACATTCATAGTTACATAAAGAGTAGATTTTAGAGTAAATCTTAAATTTCTAGACATTCAGAGTATTGGTCCAGTCTCAGCTGTCTGAGATAGCAACTTCCTCTCTTCCTTTATATCTTTTAACAGTTCAGAATTTTATTATAGCAGTTTGATACCCAAATAAAACCATTTCAGCAAAGGTGCAGCCTTTTGCAAAAGGTCTGCAGGCTTAGTTCTAGATCCTTCAGGCTAAGTTGTTTCTCCCCAGGCCAGCTGCTCTGTAATTGCCTAACATGTGGGTTCTTGCATCTCCCTGCAGAATTTCTGATTATGATAATGGGCAGGAATAAGATGAAATAAAGGATTAAATGCCTCATGTATCTGCTCCTTGCATAAAAGCTTCTTGATGTCCAAGGAAACAAAAGAAAGTTAATCTTGCACCTCTTAGAAAGGACATTAGGACAAACCCAACTGACACACACTGTCCCATCTTGGCTTCTTTTGCTGATCCAAAGTGGCTGCAGGATTTCTGCTTGATTAGGAACCATTAGAAAAGCCTTGCTGGCCTGACATTTGCCTTTAAAGAAATAGAAAGAACCATTTCTTGTTGATGCAGTTTCTCTCCCTCCCCAGCTCTGATACACTTGTTGCTTGATGCTTGGTTATTGCCTCTGATTTGCTCTGGGTCTGGCTGACAGCTTTTCTCCAAAACAGACCCACAGGAGTGCGAAGCTCTTGGGAGAGGAAGGCATCAAAGCACTGCAGGAGTGGAATATGAATACAGGTGTCTCATAAGCTTGAATTTTCCTAGAGGAGGAAGAGGTGATCTTTAGGAGGAGGTCAGAATCAGAGCTCTCCAAACAAGCAGTTGTCTTGTGGGTGACTGACTGCCTGTGTGCTGTGCTCTGGAGAAAACCACTGGCTCTGTCGTGTCAGCTGGCGAGGCCACTGTGTGGGATTGGTGAGCTGAGATATTGCCAGAGATAGGCAAGTGCAGTTTGATCAAAGCACCGAGGGCACCTCCACAGCAGACCAGAGGCTTCAGTCAATTTTTGTCGTGGACATTCCAGAAACCTTCCATAGCAAAATTGCTTTTTATGTTTCAGACCAGAAAGTGCCACTGCACACAGATGAAAGCCTGACCTTTTTGTTCTGCCTCTAATCCTGTCTGAGCCCTCTTCCAGCTGGAGCTTCTGTCATTCCCAGGGGCAAATTCTTCTCCAGCTTCCTGTGATGAGAAACATGTTTTTGTCAAAGTTGGAACAGAGAATAGCACAGGCCAGACTCTGCTTCTCTGCCCCAAAAAGCCACCCTGCTAACACCCCCATTGTGTTACAGAGGATTTCAGTCCATTCTGCTGCTGCTCCCTCTCACCATAACTCTCCTGTCTTGGGCAGATGTGGAAGAGGGGAGCCACTTGTAGGTCCATGCATTTCCTCTTTATGCAAATTTTGGAAGGATCCAAGATTCAGGTGAACACCCATGTTACAAAACACTGCAAAAAGGCCTCCAAATCCCTTCTCTAAAATGGAGTATTTAACTGGAAATGAGACAGCCAGTGTTTTCTTTTGGATTCAGCTTCTAATTTGTATATCTGAATGCAAACCATCTTTCTTCTGGATACTTTGACTTACCTGTTTTAAAAGAGAATAGTTTGTTCTGTGTAAGAGGGTGACAACAGACGTATTATGCAGGAATGGAAAAATGCACAAATCTTCCCATCTGTCATCACTTTTGAGAAAGCATTAAAGGAGATTTGGGCAGAGACATCCCTTGGCAGAAATCTCAGCCTTAGTGGAATTTGACTCCATATGAGTATTTGAAAGATGGGTCTTTCCCAGTTCCATGGAGAACTGAATGTGGTCACCGAGGCTGCAGTAGCTACAGCTGGTAGTCATTGGCAGGTTAGGTCAGTAGCTGGAGCTGGCAGAAGCTGTTCCACTGTTCTGTACTGTTCTTCTTATGATTTGAATTCAGTACATTTGGTAAAGAGGTAAAGTTTGGGGCGTAGCTGGGAAGAAATGAGTTTTGTGATTACTGAGTGGGTCCTGTTTGTTCCTTTCCCCAATCCTTCTGATGGAGAAATTGAGCATCGTTTGGCCTGAAATCCATCACTCTGGTTTTCCTCCATTATATTTTGTACGTGGAAATACTGTGGTACATGATAGCTAAAAAGACAAGATCCTAAAGTCAAGAACATGAGACAAATCCTTTTTGACTTCATTCATGATGTAGTTCTGAGGTGGTTGTGAGAACTGAGGCTAAACATGGTTTCAATTTGTACTTGCCATATGTTTATAATGTTGATTGATGTTACTAAATTCAACTATATTAGTATTACTTGATTAGAACCAGTTATCTCCTGTCCCTGGAGGGCCAGATTAAGTTGGAGGTGAGTTTAAATGATTGCCTTCTCTGGGAAGCTGTTCTGGCAGGTGTTTGCGAAGCTGAGGCAAGAAGAAAAGCTCGGTGCCCTGTGGCTATTTATTTGGTAGCCATTCACTGCAACCCCCTTAATATGCATCTGGCAAACGCTTCGAATCTGGCATTCCTGCTGCTTGCTGAGATGGCAAAGGCTCTCGTCAGCTCTCAGCTGGCCCAGCACGGAGTCCGCGCTGGGTCAGAGCTCTGAAATGCTGCTTTTCCCTCCCAGCAAGTGTGGAACTGTTCACCTTTGGCTTGGGAGATGCTCATAAATGCTCCAGCATTCCCTCTGCTACAGCTTTATGGTCAGGACTGTGTTGGAAATCTCTGAATTTATATGGGACAGGTGGAACAGGGAAGAGGAGAGAAACAAAACACTGCTACTTCCTGCTGGCATTTGTGATTTCTTTTTTATTTAAGGCATCCCCTCTTTGCATAACCAATACACAAAGACTAGCTCTGTGTTGCACTTTTTTTTGCTAAATATCTTGCTTAGCCATTCTTTTTCTTCTCTGCTTTCTGGTTAATAAAAAACAGGTGATGCAAAACCTTTTGCAGCCTAAGCAGCAGGGCTGACTAGGAAATTTACTGTAACATTTCTCACTGATTTTTCTTTCAAAGCGATGAATGTTTTTATTTGATTTGCAAGCGTTTATACCAAGATTGTGCATTTGGCCAGTTTTGATGCCTGTGAGCAGTGTGGTATGTCCTTGTTGGAAGCTGAAGGGGCTGCTCTGGCCTGGAAGCACTCAACCATCCCAACTCTTTATTGAAAACAGTTCTTTCCTGGTATCAGTTTCTCCAACATATTTGTTCCTGGAATGGGAATAATTTTTAGTGGCATGATGGACATGCATTGGTTTTCTGAGTTGTTTTGGGGTCTGGGGGTTGTTTTCTGACGTTTCTTGAGTCGAGGACTGGGGGATGCCTGAACACAAATCGTAGAATTGGGGAAAATGGCCAACAAAACCAATTCCTTTTGCCAGGGGATTATCTGTTCCCCCAAGTCTCCACAAAGTAGCAGTGCCTTCCAATCCCAGATGCAGCTCTCAACACTTCTTCAGAAGGAAAATAAGCTTGACTGAGGCTGGTAAAATCTGTCACATAGAGAATCTTTTTAAATAAACTTGAGGAGACTGAAAAAAAAGAAGAATTTGTCTTCTTGTCTAGACTCTACATACAGGCTGCTTTATTGCAAAAATAAAATTTCTCTATTATGTTTTGGGATGCATTCTGGCAATAGGAAATGAAATGTGTGTGCTCCCCTCATGGATGGGTTTGGGACCGCTTGAAAAGGCTCTATTAAAATAAAGGGGTTTCTTTTTATAATTTTTATGAGAAGATGGGGAGAGTCTGGTTGCTTCCAAGTTCTTGAAAATTTGATATATTTTGAGTGGCAGAGAATATTGTCAATATCAAAGATAACAGAAGACGGCTGTATAAAAGAGGACATTTCTAGTAAATATTACACATTTATGTCTCGGGTTTGTGGAGGAGAAAAACCCCATCATTTGAGTTCTCTTCCCACTGAAGACAGTAAAATCGTTTTTGATTCCCAGGTCATGTCCGGTTTCTGTTTAAACAACCTTTAAAATATGTGAGGAATAGGAGTGTATTTCTCTTAAATATTGTTCTTTTTTTGTGTTTCTAGCTCAGTGTACATGTAAAATCTACTGTTTTGATATCTTAATAATCAAGCAGTAGGTTTTGTAGCCTTTCATTACTAATAAAATTTAAGATTTTTGACCAAGATTTTTATATTAGGGAGTTTAACAAGGGTAGTCACATTTTGTAGGGATAGAGTGACTTAGCCATTGGAAAATGTTTTTCATCGGGAGGCTCGTTTACATTTTCATATCCCACTCATCATGATCAAGTGCTACAAACAGGTCAGGGTTGAAGATTATCCAGTACACATACTGTTTAATAAACGGGGAGAAATTTAAATTACATTGTTCTGCATAATCTAATTATGCAGCGAGCCCAGGTGGGCTGAACTCATACCAAACTTTATTGATGAGAATTAGTTTTGCAACTAATTTATGCTCATTTGGAGGGACAGTATAAGGATCTTGTGTTGTTTTGTTGTTCTTTTCTAATCACTTAGTTTGTTGAACAAAATGTGAAATGAAATGGTGAGTATTAAACACTGAAATTAGTGCATTAGTCTGAACTATATTAAAGTCTAGTTGATATGACTTAGGAAATCTTGTTAATAGTCTGCTTGCAAGTATGGGACTGCTGTGTCTTGAAATAGCTTCAGGATATTTCAGGTAAGTACGTTAGCATTGAAAATACATAATTTTGAAATCTTTTCCTTCAGCATTAGTGCTGGAAGGCTTTGCAGCCCATAGCAGACAACAGAGCTGAATACTCGGGCGTTTCCTGAGACCTGGGACCTGCCAAACCTATACCCAAAAACTTCTAAAATGTTCTAAATGCCCTAAAAATGTTCTTTTATGCCCTGCTGCCAAGCCTTCAAGTAGGCAGTAGTAGTGGGGTTTTTTCTAGCTTTTTAACAAAATGAACTGATGAATATGTTCTTCCCTCAGTGGATATGGAGAACAATTGATCTTTTCCTTTAATATTAAACTTAACGTTATTCTGAACTAGGAGTAATTGCAAGGACATCTGCCAGTAAACAAAGACTTAAGTTACTGTCTGGCAAGTTAGCCAAAAGCATTGTTTCCATCTCGAGAGATGTTTTCCCACCTTCTCCTTTAATCCGGGGAGATTTTGTAATTCCCTTTCTCCAGATACAAGGAGAAATCCGCCCCCTTGATTCTAATCCGGGAAACTGCCCTGATTTCCAGCAGCAACACTGGGACTAAAAACGCCTGGCAACTCTGCCTGGCTGGAATATTAGCCCTCGGGCCCTTTTCTGAGTGCCTGGATGCTTTTCTGCAGTGTTTTTCTTTCTGTTCAGTCTCCAGCATCATGGCTAGAAAACAGCTCTGTAGTGCCTGTAAGAGTGTTATGGCATTTAGGAAGATTCTGTCTGAGCACAGACTCCTCAGGTCTGCAGGGAGAGGGGCAAAGCCATCACGGAATGAAGGTGAAAGGGAAGGAAAGCGCAGAATGTTGCATTTCCTAAATGTGTGTTTTGAATGGACCCGGTTAAAATAGCGTGTACACAAAATGGGCTGGGAGCAGGGAGCCACAGCATTTACTGCTTTCACGGAAATGGTCCTAAGCACAGGGAAAAGCAGCTGCCAGGAGATATGCCAGTCAGAGGCTTATCCTAGTGCACAAAATTACCTGTCACTGCTCACTGTGTTCTAGATCATTTGTTACAGGAGAGTAATTTATGGTAATTAACAACTACTGCTGTGTATTCCTGTAAATCAAAGTCTTTCTCCTTTCCCTCTCTATCTTTTCCTTCTCTTTGCTTAAACCTAACCATAAATAGATTTGAGACACTTAATTCTACTTTGGACAGCCAAGAAAATAAGAAACAAAAGGAGTAATTGAGTGCACCAGGAAGCATCGACAGAAGAGCAATGCTAATTGTTGGATAATAAGAGATAACGGCCAATTTTGTCAGAAAGTGTTGTCAAGAAAAATAACTTGGAAGAAATTAACTGTGTGACATGCTGGAAGTGATGTGTCTGCCAATGGCTCTTTAAATCATCAGGGCATGAAATGTGACAGCCATTTATCAGTTTTAGGAGGCTGCTGCCAAAAAACCAGCCAAAGAAAAGCACTGCTGCTGGTTAGTACCAATGTAGAGACCTCCTATGAAATGAGAAACTGGAATTAAGGTTGCACACTTTTTATGTAATTTCCTGGTGACGTTTGTCAGCTGTTTTAATGATACACACTTCCTGCATCATTAAAATCTCCACTCTGATTTTTAAAGGAGTTGGTGGTCTGTTTAAGAGAAAGGGGAGGGAAAAAAGTTAGTACTGTAAAGCTCTTAAGTGCAGCTGTTTGAAAAATCATGCCTTTAAAATTATTGACAACTATTCTTCTCCCTGTGCAGGCTGTTACTTAGAATTGATAATCATATACCATCTCTGCTTTGTACAGCAGCTCTGAGACTATGTGCAGAGAACACGTGTGCACCTATTGTTCTGAAAATATACAGTCAATATGTGCCTTATGTGGTTTAATTGTTCATATGGAAGCCTTAAACCAAAAGGAGAGTGTTCCATTGGTGTTTCTAAATGACAGAGCTTGGCATTACCAAGTAGAAGCTTGTACCAACCCCTAATATGCCAACTGTGTTAAATCATCTTCCTTTTCCTGCCTTTCCAGCATTAACAATAAACTCCAACAGCCAGAAGCAGCTGCTGGGGTGCTGGAATACGCCATGAAGCACTTTGGGGAGCTGGTGAGTCCTGCTGGATATTTCGCTTCTTCATGTCTTAGGTTTTTATGGTTTCTGTAATTGGTTTTTTGGTGGGTGGTGGGGTGTTCTCTTAATCAATCACATCGAGGTTCTATCCCTGCTTACAACATTTTATTGTTCGTAGTGAAGGGCCTTGCTGCCCACAGGGATGTTCAGTGGGCACTTGGCAGCAAATGCTGAGTGCAGCGAGGGCTGCAAGAACCTGATCTGGAGGAGAATTTTGCAGCTGCTGTTGATACTAAATGCAGCTGTGAGCAACTAGAAGCTTGACAATACAAGGCCTTTTATTTAGGATTTGGGAAGGGAGGGAGTAAGTTCCTGTTCTAAGCTTGAAGGATTTGAGAAACTGCATCAACACCTTCCAGGTAAGGATTTAATGGAAGTCCTGCCTCTGGTCTCTCACCAAAGTGTTCACAGGTGTCATTTAGAATAGCAAGGTAACCAGTCCCTTACAATTTAGACTGCTCACTGAAATCAAATAACCCCATTAGGTATTTGTTCTGTGTCTTTCTCAGAACGATGTGCCTTTTTATCTTTCTCCTCATTTTATAAGTTATTTAATTTGTGTTCAAGGACCTATGCTCTCCTGACAGTTCTACTGGTGAAAAAGATGATTTTGCAGTGGCAATTGTTGCAGTGTTTTAGGATGATTAGGAAAAGGAAGGCAGCCCTGGAAGCACAGTAGACCAGCATCTTTAAGTAGTAACCACTAGAAAGTGGGAACCAGATATAAGCACAAAATGGTGGAAGTCCTCTGGTGTAGGATTGTGTGTGCTTTTGACCTAGACTGGAAAATAAGTCCTTTCTGGGAGAAGTACAAACTTCAGAACATATTTTTCAGCTTCTTATAATTCCTTGGGTGGACTGAGCAAAGTTCTGCATTACCTAATTCTGACTTTAGTCTTTAGCAGCAATATAGTTCTGGCAGGAGCTGTAGTTCAAAGCACAGAGTTTGGCAGAATAAGCAGTGAAAAGAAATGAAGAGGAGCTGTGAGCTCTACTTTCAGGGACTTAATTGAAATATGACTTAGCTGAGAAGTTAAAGGTCTAAGTGGAAGACCTGGCATGCAAAGCATGGTTTATAGTGACCCTGCCCACAGGTCTGGGAAAAGAATCTGCTCTGCAGCCCCAAGACATGAGCTGCCAAGGACTGAGCAGAAAAACACTGGCAGAGAAAAGTATGGAAATATATTAAGGCATTTTATTTGTTGAAAATGAGAAACAAAATCTAGAAACAAAGACTGAAGGAAAGTGTTTAGCTGAAAAGGATCTTTGCTTGGTTAACTTTTAATAGCTTTTTTACAAACCATAGCCTTCCTTTGTGATTGGGCCCCAGCTTCATCCTACCTGCTGTATTAAAGAATTGCCTAGCAGTAGCCACATGCAAAGTTTGGGCTTGTTTTTCCAGTTAGTCACTCCATTCCTGAACACAGGGCTGTTTTTCATGTTTGAATGCAGGCATGTGCAACAGTGGGAAGTGGAATATGTTACAGATTTACCCTTTTTCCTATTCTACTCACTGCACCTCTCCAAAAGGAAGAGTACCAGCTGCTGGGCTGGTATTTCAGTGGCACTGAGTAAGGGGGTGATGTTGGATTTATCCCTCTGGTAAACCTGAATTCATTTCTGGGCAGGTGGAGCAATGCCAGGATTCCAGTTTTCACACCAGCTCAAGGCTCTTCTCTGGATCACAGAAGTCCATGAGGATATTTAGAATGAAAAAAGGGTGAAGTGACCAGCACAGACACAGAATTTTTTAGGAAACGCTGTGGTAGTTAAGACAGAATGATCAACATTAATTCTGCTGTTTATTTTTACTTTTTTTCTTCCCCTTCCCTTAGGAAATTCAAGCTACCTGGTATGAAAAGCTTCATGAATGGGAGGATGCTCTGGTGGCCTATGACAAGAAGATGGACACAAACAAAGATGATCCTGAGCTGATGCTGGGACGGATGCGTTGCTTGGAAGCCCTTGGTGAATGGTAAGAGGGGAATGCCTGAAGACTGAGGAAAATGGTGTCTATCCGTTCTCTGGATGCTGTCATCCAGGTGCAGTTTTTTTGCCTGAAGTCCTATTTACTCCTGCTTACTTCATATGTTGAGTATTTGTGTGGCATCTCAGTTCATTGAAATAAGAATTGGTAGTGACATCTCCAAGGCTTTTGGGGCTGGCCATCTGGTGAGTTAGGGTCTCTCTGGAAGAGAATCTGCAATCTTATAATCTGTTCAACCTCATTTATAACAGAGAAAGACATTGTAAATAGAGGAAACATTAACTGAGCAGAACTTGTCAGAAACAGTCATAAAAGGAGCACATTGTGACCCTCCTTTTTAAACTCTAATTAAAACATGAGAGATTTTTGTGTTTATTCAGTGTCAGACCAATTCCTTGTAGAACGGTGAGGTTTTCCTTATTAGTCTTGCTCAGCATTTCTTAAACCTTGTCTTCGTGGACATTTAGTATTTCAATCTTTGTGTCAAATGTCTGTTGTTGACACATAAATGATTCGAGCCAGTGTTTGTGAGATAGGGTGAGCTGCTGGTGACTTGCAGCTTGCTGCTTAACTGGGGGCTTCTGTTTTTTCTTGCTCTTCAATTCCAAGAAGATAATTGGAGAAGGCACCCTGCTCACTGGGGCGTGCAGCTCTACCCAGGGGCAGGTGTGGGTTCGTCCAGGTTCCGCCTTTCTGCTGAACTCTGCATGTCATGAGCTCTCTCCTGATGGGTCCTGACGTGAACCCACGGGATGGCACCACAGTGAGGAGATTCCTCTTCACTAAAGTCATTTTACTGCTAGAAACAAGGCTGGTTGAGAAACCTAATTCTGGCAGCATTTTTCTGCCCTTTTTTTGTTTCTAAACAAGGGTGAGACATATAGGGTGTATCTCTTCCAGTAGGGAAAAGAGATCCTCTTACTGAGCATTCCTCAGTTGGCTTTTCTATGCAGTTGTCACCAGGGATTTGAAGAATTTTTCCCTCCTGCAGGATTTGTGTTTGTGTAAAGTGTCCTTTCTGAACCTCCCACTTATTCATGTATCAGCACCAAATCTATGGAACAACGAAAGGACAGTTTTCTTCTGTTGGAGCGAGATATCACGGATTTATTGATAGTCTGTAGTGATGAGAGCAATCAGTTCAAGTTCTGTTGTGGAACTGGACTCCAACCTTGTGCAGATGTTTTTACAGTTCAGACGTGCTTTTGCAAAGTGCTGTCTGCTGCCTTGCAGCTGACTTGGAGATGTCATCCTGAGGCTGAGGATTCCATAGTTTGGCTGCTGATACTTTTCAGTAGCGTTCAACTTGACTGTTTGTGCTGCTGGAATCTGCTTGGCAGGATAAGGCAGATAATCGAGAATTATATTATGCAGCATCATTATTTCAGTGCTCTGGTGTGATATTTTGAGAACACAGCCAAAACATTCTTAGCCATTTGTCTCCTCATGTAGTGATTTCTGTAGGACCCATAGTGTTTTATCAGCATCTGTGAAGTCCTGATTCACTGCTCTTGCCAGGTTTGGCTTGGTTTTTCATTTGCTTTGGTGTTTTTTTCCTCCTGGGCCATTAAGCTGTCAGAATGACTATCTTGCCTGTGGCAGCCCATGGGTTCTGTTTGACTAACTCATCGTCCTTTTTGGGAGGGGAGAGGATGCCGGTAGGGAAGGTGAGTTGTTCTCCCTCAGAGCTGGCAGCTGTTTCACTGCTACAGAGTATCCAGCCTGAGAAATCCTGGAACTGCAACACCCAGGGTAATTGGTGATTAGTGGAGCATTCACAGCTGATTTGAAAGAAATAATATAAAAAATCCTGATGCTTCCTCTCCACTGGAGATGAAAGATTCAGATGCCCTCTGAGATCTTGCCATGACAAGTCTTCATATGAGGTTACAGCAACATTCATTCTGCAGTCTTTGTCTTCAGACTTGATGTGTTAATTCGAAATGTTTGCTAGTAGGAGCCATGCCCAAGCTATTCAGATCATATGTTTCTTCTACTGACACTTACAAAAGATTTAAGCATCCTTCTTTTGGAGGTGGCTTGTTTATTTTCTTGAGAATGATTTTTTTTTTTTCCTGTATTTATAGGCTGGCACTGTCAGTCCAGTTTGCAAAGTAAGCATTAACAGCTGCTGGGGAACAAATGCCAACTTCTCTTTGGATGTGTGTTTTCAAAACATAGTATGCCTTAAAATTATTTTCTGATGATAGGATATTTGTCATCAGGCTACCATGGTTGAGCTGGACAGAGGAGTCAAATCCTGCTCTCCACTCAGTATAAAAAGAACATTTGGGCTTCTTGTTGTCTTGTCAGTGCAAAGTGGTTGTTTAATGAGGCAGAATTCTTGGAAGAAGCTTTTTGCTGATCAGCAATTGTGAATTCTTCTTAGGGGGCAGCTCCACCAGCAATGCTGTGAAAAGTGGACCCAGGTGAATGATGAAACTCAAGCTAAGATGGCCAGGATGGCTGCTGCTGCTGCTTGGGGTCTAGGTAATGTATCCTCCTGTGCTGGGGTGGGACAGCCCGAGAGGTGCAAGCACAGAGTTTTAACTTATTCAGAACTACAGAATGCAGGAAACAGCAACACCAAGGAACCACATTATTTACATTGGGAAATGAAGGAAGTATTGTTCCGTATTGAAGCCCTTTGGAAAACCTGCATTTACGTCACGTCTCCCAGAGTGGTCTCCAGTAACAGAGTGGGCTGAGCAGATGATCAGTTGCTTAAATGCTCCCTTTTTGCTTGGCTTTACACTGAACAGAGCTCAGGCCTGAAATGAGAGAAAAAGACTTTCCAAGATTCGTGCAGACTCTTATTTACAAACAAGAACAGTGTCTGTTGAGAATTTTGAGAGGTTGTGTCTGCTGAGTAGACAATCTCAAGTGGAATGAATCTGTAGCGGTCCAAATGTCCATTTATGTTGATAGGGAGATATTTACTAGAGAAGCTTGTGAATCACTTGCTCTCTGCCAGCCTTTGCTGAGAAAAATTCATCTTTTGCTTTGTAGGGCACTAATTCATTCAAATGTTCTGGAAGTGTCAGAATTTTAAGTTTTACATCACAAAGAATGAAAGAACCTTTGCCACAAGGATAACAATTTGTCTAGAAGAAAAATGCCTGTGTTTTTCATGTCTGTAGCTGTGTGTATGTTTATGTAACAATGTCCCAGCCAAAGACAAGCTGTTGGAGAGCTGACTTAAATGCAGAAGTACCAGGCAGCACTCAGGCCTGGGCACTGATGTCTGAGCACCACATCACAGCTCTGTTCTGCTCTCAGATTGCAGAGAGGGCCGTTGTGTTACTGGGGATATCTGTGTCTCTGCAGGTCAGTGGGACAGCATGGAAGAATACACCTGCATGATCCCCAGGGACACCCACGATGGTGCTTTCTACAGGGCTGTGCTGGCACTGCACCAGGACCTTTTCTCACTGGCTCAGCAGGTAGTTATCTTCCTTGCTGGTATCCCAAAACCTGGTTTAAGATGTTCTAGGCTGTAGAGTTTCATGGCAAGACAGGCTGTTTCAAAGCAGTTGGCTATAACCTATGAATTGCCCAATAGTGTTTTTTCCATGGGTATATTAGAGCTGGGTGACAGATCTTACCCTGTATTTCCAGAAGCACAGTAGTGAATGTATGTGCAGATAGTAGCAATCCAGTGCTGTAGGACATAAGAATGCCTTAGTCATTTTTTGGCTTTTTTTACTTCTGTGCCTCTTTTCTAGACGGGTAGGGCACAAGGTGTCTCAGCAGAGGTTCTGTTCTGCAGGGCACTGGTTGTAAATTGTCAGGGATGCCTGAGACACCTGTAAGATTCCTCATGGATTTTTTTGTGCACTTCTGTCTCTTACAGTTTTTATGAGTGAAGTGCTCATATATATCATGTACAGCAACTCTAATTTTTCTGGTAGCATTGATAAATCTCAAATCTTGGATTGAGATACCAAGGCAAAGAATGAGTCTGTTAAATAGAGCTGTATTGGTAGTGCTCATTTGTCACAGAGGACATTTGCAGAGCAACTCTGAAGATGTAAAATGTGTTGTTTACTTTCCAGGGAAGTTCAAGTCCCATTTCTCAGAATTCTGTGCTGGCTTGCCAACTGAGATAAAGGAGTAATTCAATCTGTGCTGTCAAAACCCGTACATAGATTTTTGGGTGATGTGCACAGTCAAATTAACCAGGCATTCAAAAGGGTAGAGTTTGTGATTAACCTTTAACATTTTGAACAGGAAAAGCTATAGGTGAGAGATTATATAATGACTGGAACTAGAGCAGGATTTATTTCATGCTTGAAGAGCCTGTCTTAGTTTGAGGACGAGAAATGGAATTTACTGTCCTGTAAAATTCATAAAATCCTGTTGAGTTATGTAAAACAGTGAAGGCTATTTTCTTTCATTGTATGGTATCAAGAGACATTTCTCAAGGCTTCTTTTTTCGTAACCAACTCTCTTGCACTAAAACGTCAACTTTTCCTCTACAAATGTTGTTAGTGATGATCTCTGCAATGACAGTAGGATTAGAAATATTGCAAACTTTGATTTTGTAGGAAGACAAACTTCAAACTGTGCAGGTGATGAATGAAGCTCCTTTAACTTCCCCTCTATATGCCCTGGACACTGCTTTCCTGTCAAATCTTTCTATTGATAAGATCCTTCCCTGGTTCTTGCTGGGGAGTGGGAACAGTGCCAGCGTTGTCCATGAGATGTAACAGCAGAACAGCAATTTCAGCAGTTGACTCTAGATAAAACACACGCTACCTTTGCCCCAATATCTGTTCCGTTTCAGTGCATTGACAAAGCCAGAGACCTGCTGGATGCTGAGCTGACTGCCATGGCAGGAGAGAGTTACAGCCGAGCCTATGGGGTAAGTGCAGCTCTCAGCCTTCATTCCCCTCAGTGCTGCTTCAGACTCTCTCTGAAATTTGCATAAACCTTCAGAGTAGTGCTTGTCCCAAACGTAAGACCTATGTAGGCCCACAAGCTAAATGCCTTTTGTCAGATAAGAAATAAAACTTTGCAGGAGCAGCTTTGGGACAAACTAAAAGTGAAGTGAGCTCCACCCCCTCCAAAGAAATAAGAATTGACATTTAGGGAGTTTGAATCAGCAGGTCATCTAGGTACCAGTATACAGCATTTGGTCCTTTATCTGTTGAGCAGCCTATGTACTTAGGATTTTGATGCCAAAATGCTGTTCCTTAATTATAGATTTGTTCTGTAGTGATTGGGATGGAATGTGATTTTTCCCTTCAGGCTATGGTATCCTGCCAGATGCTGTCAGAGCTGGAAGAGGTTATCCAGTATAAACTTGTACCAGAGCGCCGTGAGATCATCCGCCAGATCTGGTGGGAAAGACTGCAGGTACATCTGTGTAAAGGTCGAGATGCTGACAGGCTGGCATGAAGAGCTTCCTTTTGAGTCAGCGTGGTGGCTCAGCAAATCTTTCCATGTCTCTCTCCATCCCAGTAACGTCCATGCTCACATGGCTGCGTGCTCTGGCTCCTTTGTGCTTGCCCTGGTCCCCTGAGGTTTTGGTTTGGGCTTTTTATTTTCAGGTTAATGTTGCTGAGGTCTCTGCTGATGTGATACTGAACCAAGCCTTGAAATAGATGTGTTCAGAAGAGAAACACCAGTAACATGCCCAAGGCTGCTTATCTCGATATTGGATTACATCTGGAAATACTGGTTTGGATCAGGATAGTTTGAACTTTTTACCTGGCTGGCTGCATTTTAAGGAGTGAATTCTCTCCAAATGCTGGAAAACCGGTCAGAGAATTCACATACTTGTAAAATAAAAGATTATCTTGTTCCTTTTGGACCCCTCACATGAACATTTCCAGCTGATTGATAACACTTAGGGACATGGCGTAGTGGTGGAATTGGCAGTGTTAGGTTTATGGTTGAACTTGATAATCCTAAAGATCTTTTCCAATCTAAATGATGCTATGATTAATCTTGACCTTTCAGAAGAGACCGTTAGCAATGTTGATTTTCCTGTATTGAAAGAGAAGTTTGTACCCTTCTTACCCTAACCATCAAAAATCCAAAGTACCTCTGAAAATTTAAATCAGACAAATATTTGACACTATTTCCTTACAAGAGGCATCCCTACAGTGAAAGGGAATATCCTCAGATGCAGCAGTACATACAGGAATACTGTTTAAAGCAAGAGAAGGGTGTAAATGAAAAAAGGGGATATAACTAAGGTAAAATGCTGCCTGCAGGAAGAACTTTTCCCTGTGCAGAGTTCTTCACTGGGACTGCTATAATCTGCCGCTTTATGAAAGCCTGCTGCATATTTTTTTGCTGTTTGGGAAACTGTGACAAAGCTTTTAGTCTCCCATCTGCATTCCTGTCTGGAAAAGCTCAGGAACATTCCACCGGGGTAGAGAAACCAAAGTGTCAGGAAGCATAATGTCTGAATACAGCTTTTTATAGTCCTGAAAGCAGTACATACAGTTCTTGAACATTTTATAGCCGTTTTTTAATAATTTTTAAATGCTTATTAGAAGAAGTTTATTTGTGTCTTAGGAACAAGCTTTGCCTAACTTCCCAGTCCTCAACTTGGAGGAAGAAGAGAAAGGGAAAGAATAGCTTCTCTGGTGCTAAGGTCCTTGCTGCCATTGGAAAATCTGTTGTTTACCTCAAAACGATTCAGTCCCTGGCTGAATAGAAACTTTGGAGCATCACTGTTACCCTGTACTTGGCCACTATATCAAGCACCATGGATTTGGTTATTAACTGTCTCTTCCACAATTCCACTTCTCTGTAGCATCCTTGGATATTGGAAATACAGACTGATCCTGCTCTGGCAGTGTTGTGCCTCTCCCATCAGGCAGACAAGGACCAGCCAATGCTTGCACAAGCAGCACAGCAGCTGGAGGTGCCAGCCTCCAAAAGCAATACGTGCAAGGAACAGAAAAAGGACAATAACAAAAATATCTTTGCAACCCTTTGGTTTTCTACCATCTCCATGTTGAGATTTGTCACCATTGAAACCAAAAATAGGTTGAGAAGGTGCTTTGACTCACTTTGGAATTGTGTGAAGACCTTTCCTGATTTTTGGATGCATTTCAGCTTTAGGAGCTTTTCTCCTTACTCCTTTTGAGGATATCATTAAACTGCAAGCACTGAGCTGCCTGCAGATTGTGAGAGTCAGGGACTGAATCTTCTTCACGCACTGCAGTGTTCAATAGACAGTTCCTAATGTCAGTCTGCTGTGAATTAGGGGCACAGAAGTCTCTATCTTGATGAAGGTCCCCTCAGGTTTTGAATCAAGGCTCTGTGCAGTACACTGGAGACCAAACACTAACAGGTTCTCTCTTCCTTTTCCTCTCAGGGCTGTCAGCGAATCGTGGAAGACTGGCAGAGAATATTGATGGTCCGATCTCTTGTTGTGAATCCGCATGAGGACATGAGAACTTGGCTCAAGTATGCCAGCTTGTGTGGCAAGAGTGGGAGGCTGGTGAGCATTGTCAGTCTCTGTCCTCTACAGCAGGTTGTGGGACAATTGGCTTTGCTGTGCTGCTTCAACCTTGAGCATTCCTGAATGCTTTCACTGCCCAAGTGGGCTGGGCTCTCCTCTGAGGAAGAAACCAGTCAGAAATGGTTGAAATGCTAAAATTGTAATCAGCCTAGAATTCATGCTTGGAGCCAAGGTTATTTTTGTGAGACTGGTATTATACCTGAGAGCCCCTGAGCCAATTTTTTATTGCATGCTATAACTGGAAGTTTTTATGCAGCAGTGGAGATTATTAATAATAGCTCTCTCTGCTAGAGCAGAGAGTCAAATCTAGAATGTGGTGTTACTGTTAAACATTACAGTCCTATTTCAATATTCACCACAAAATTTATCACCAAATACTTGAAACAGAGACTTTACACTTTCTGCTGGCTTCTGAAACGAGGATCTAATACTCTGATCCAAAGGAAGACATACGGTTTATCATGTGGTATTCTTAAGAGTCCAGGGGTTCTGCTGTGTCTGTGTTGTATCTGGAGGGTCTTTTTTAGTGTCGGCAGCAATATGAGGTGGAGGTAACAACGAGCTGGTTTTAACCTGCTTTTTGTGTTTCCCACTTTCTCCAGGCTTTGGCCCATAAGACCCTTGTCCTGCTCTTGGGAGTAGATCCGTCTCGACAGCTGGATCACCCGCTGCCAACAGTCCATCCCCAAGTGACTTACGCGTACATGAAGCACATGTGGAAGAGCGCCCGCAAGGTACAGCAGAACTCAGTGCTCTGTTTCACTGCTCAGGTTTTGTGCAGTGCCACACACGTTAGCTCTTCATGTTCCCCGCAAAACAAGGGGTTTACTTTTGCTCTCCTAATTCCTTTCCTTGTTATTATTCAGATCATAAGCCTTTTTTTTTTTCCCCTTTAAAACTCTGTAAGGCAGAGAAAACCTGGCCCTAATTTTATTTCATACATGGAAAGATTATTTTTGCTCAATCAGTAGCTGGTACCCAAAGGATGTAGGCAAGATTGATGGTCAATAGTAGCTCTTTTGTCCTGTGAAGGTTTGGTACTTGACTTTTCATCTACACTTTTGATTGCCAGGTCTCTACACTGTACCTGTGGTCAGGGTTACATGCTGAAAGAGGGAAGTAAGGGGGGTTTATTACCAGTTTTAGAACTGTCCTGAGCAGTTTGCATTTCCTTGCTGAGCAGAACTGATTTTTACTAAAGAGATGATTGGAAAATTCTAACTGAAAGACAGCTGAAAAGTATATGGGGTTTTGTCATGGGAAGAATTTGGCTCTGGAGAGCCCAGGGTGAATGTTTTTGACATTGCAACACAGGGAGAATTTACATAATCAAATCCGATAAGCTCCAGACTGGATAAGTTATCTTTTTTTTAATATACATTAAAGCCTCCATTTATCCTCATATTCTGCCACATCTTTTTAGTTTTTTCTGCCTTTGGGATTGCCAGCACTGGAGCAGAGCCATTGCTGTGGGAACATTGCCATGACCTAACTATTCTTTATTTGAATTAAAAAGGCAGAAGGATCTGTTGCTGAGGCCCTGTTCTGTTGGCTCTGTAAAACAGTGAAATTGCCTCTTACCTTCTTCAGTAAATGACCCCAGAAGTATGTGGGATCTCTGCCTGCCTCTGTGAGGGAAACTGTGTTTTGTGGTGTTTGACTTGTGGTCAAGAAATAGATGGATGTGGTGCAGGACGCTGGTGCAGTGGTGGAAAGCAGAATGAGAGAAGGCACAAAGATTAAAGGGGTGGGAGAACATATTTAAAATTAACGGATGCAAGAATAGGTGGAGCCCATGGAGATGGGGGAAAACTGACACCAAAATAGATGAATAATACATAGTTACACCTGGTGATGTGTGTAGTTTTATATAACTGTGTGTGTTCCCTTGATTTGGTATCCTAAGTGATAAGCTGCTGATGCGGGCTGGTATGGTGGGAAATGACCATTTTTTCTAGCTGAGGAGTTCCAGGTTCTTTTGTTGACCTAAAATGTTTTCGGTGCTGACATTTTGGCACTTGCCAAATGCAGCAGGAAGAAAGCAAGCACCTAGAACAAACCCAGCCACAGAGCACTTGCAGAGCTCCACAAGAGTCTTTTCTTAAACAAAGATAAAAATGGATGAGTAAACCCTATTCTATTTCTTCTAACAAGGACCTTTGCCAGCAGCTGCATTCTAAACCATATCCCATAAAAAGGCTGCATACAAACTTAGGAATTCAGTTATTCCGGAAAACTTACTACTTTCAGTCTTAAGTGCTCTGTCTGTCAGTTTATGGCGATCAGTTTTCAATATTAATGGAAACTGAAGAGCAGATTGTTGGGTGTGTCTAGATATGAGAGGGGCACAGAATAAAAACATTCTGTACTGATGCTGTTTGGCAATATATTCTGTCTATTTTTAATGGATGTCTAGCATAACTATTTATAAGGTTGTTATTTACCCCCCCCAGTCCCTTCTATCTAGGTTACCAGCTGTGGAGTGCCCCACATTAGTGTTAAGGATGCTTTCTTTTATTTCACCCTTTTTCCTCACCGCTGAGTTGTGTACACTGACATTTGGATGGGATAGATGAGGCATTTGAGCTCAGGTGGTTCTTGTCTCTAACACAGCTCATTCCTATAGATGAGAAATAAATCAGGCTCCGAACAGCATATTCTGCAATTCCTAACCTGAAATGACCTTGCGGTTTGCAGAAGCTTTATTCTTAATTCTTTCCAGTGAAATGTGCATACTTTTTTCTTAAATATTTAGCTTTGGGTTTTCTTACCCCAGAATTCTTTCCAAGGAATTTTAAAAAGATTTTTTTCCCTCAGAATTTGGTAATGCAAGTTGCTTTCGCACTACTGCCTTATGTAATATCCTGGCAAAGGAGCAATGCACATTTATACTTCTTCAATAACCTTAGGAGAAATCTAAATTTTAATTTGCTGAAAAACTCAGACTTAATGTGCCATGGTGTGTGCTTCAAGCCTAGCCAAAGCTGAAAGGTTAGGAGGGACGATCAGGAAGCTGCAAGTTTTCCTTCTGGCATTATTTTCTCAAATTGCCTTTTTTTTTCCTGGCCATAGCATATTATAGGTAGGCTTCTCTGGAGTTTTGATCCTGTCTGTTTGGTATTGTCCTGGTCAGATACAGGTCATAAGCTATAAACATTTGATTGTTGAAATTGCCAGACGTAGTTCATGCTCAGCTGCAAACGAGAGGTCTCTGTATCTGTGCTGGGATCTTGTGCTCTGTGGGCAGTAACAGGACATTCTCTGCTGCTGAAGTTTTCTCCCTGCACAGGTGACCTTGTTGCTTTGGCAGAGCTGAGTTCCTGCACGTCAGAGCGTGGTGTTAACTTGTGTTATGGTCAGTCATACCTGTGGCTCTGTGTCTGTATGACAGTGAAGGTGTGCCTGGCACTGGAAGGACGCAGTTATTTGTTCCTCAGTTCAGCAATTTCAGAGACAAGAATCTCTTAACCTCTTTGTTTATTTGGACATATTTCAAGTATAAGGTGACTTTAGAGGGATGTCTGGCTGAAAAGCTTTGAGAGAAGTAACACCCATATATTTTTATTTCAGTGAAAATTTATTTCCACATTGTCTTCCTCCCTTGAGAAGTTGTATTTAAGCCCTGTGGTCCTCACTGCCTCCATCATCCCTTTGCAGATCGAAGCGTTCCAGCACATGCAGCTCTTCGTGCAGACCATGCAGCAGCAGGCCCAGCACGCCATCGCCACTGAGGACCAGCAGCACAAGCAGGAGCTCCATAAGCTCATGGCACGGTCAGCACAGGGCCCTGGGGCACCCTTTAGCTCTAGACTGAAAGCAAAGGCTTTCCTGAGGTGCAGGGTCCCTGCAGGTGACACATCTCAGACAAAGCTCATGCTTTGATTGAAAGAACAGGGGATTTCTCATTTAGCATCTTTCCTATTACATTCTTACCTACCATGTAATGTTCAGTAAATGTTACTGGGACGCATCAGCCTCAACAAGCTTGTATTTGTGGTGGCTGGTTGTATTTTTCCAGCACTGTGGCTCGCTGGCAGAAGGCAGAGCTCTCAGCATGGCTGTTTCTTTGGTTTTCAGGAGGTTCAGTCACTAGGAAAGAAACACTTCCCACATGCCTGGCACATCTGTATTGAGAGCACAGGCTGCCAAGCACAACAGCAGTGCTTTGGGCAGTAGGTGCCCAGCATGTGATGGTCTCTTACAGTATTGTTGCATTAAAAACCCTCTCTCTGTTTTTCTCTGTGGATCTGTACGTGCCAGATCTGTTTTACTCAGTTTAAATTAAAAATCACAGAGTGTTTTCTATTGAAGGTTTGCTTTTTTTGAAGGGAGGCATGCACTGAATTTGCTTTTATGAGGATGGGAACTTGGTAACACCATTGTCTTATTTTTTCAGTGACTATCATGGAAGACAAATCAGTAGTGATTTGCATACAATGTTTGTCTTGCACAGTGCTTTCTGAAAAACTCAAAATACAGAAAGGACAGCCATGTAACTGTGGCATTTAAAGCCTGCTGAGAGAGCAAAGTATTAAGTTTTGCACAAACCTTGACAACCCCACCCTGCTGCAGTAAAAATACGTTGTTTTTCCTTTCCTCTGGGAGGGAATGATTTAATGGGGTTCTGGCTGGGGGAAGAACAGTTCTTCTGTGTTTCCACTGTCTGTCTGTTGGTGTTTTCCCCAGAAGGCTCATTAATATGGTGCTCAGCACAGCTCACCAGCACATGTGTATGCATTTTATTAGCACAGACTGAGGAAGTCCTTCGATGTTGCTGCTACCTACTTCTTACATTGATTTTATAACTCATATAGATGAGGAAAAATGTTTGATCCCCATATCTCCTCTTAAATTAAACCTTCAACTAGTTAGTTCCACACTACAAGCAAGATGGAGGTATTTTGAACCTTGCATCCAGCCTGCGGGAGAGGCTTCCTGGCTGGGTTCACCACATGGAATGTCTTTCAGACTGCAGATAACCAGTTTGCTTTTTAATCCAGAGGCTTTGTTTTCATTTCAGGTTTTGAATCAATAATTCCTTTGCTTAACCAGGTGTTTCCTGAAACTGGGTGAGTGGCAGCTGAACCTGCAAGGCATCAATGAGAGCACCATCCCCAAAGTCTTGCAATACTACAGTGCTGCAACGGAGCATGATCGCAACTGGTACAAGGTCATTATGGAAAAGTTTCCAGATCAATTTGATCGAATCCCATACTACAGAAACAGAAGATGTTCACGGGAATATCTTCTGTAACTGTCTGCCTTGTTACTGCCAGTAGGATTAAAAAAATCCAAAACTGAACCAAAAATCAGAGAAAGTGGCCCAAGGCAACTATGAGATTCTTGTTTAGAATTTTATCTGATTGGAAAACTATGCCACAATTC
Organism: Pomatostomus ruficeps; assembly: GCA_013400735.1. Lineage (NCBI taxonomy): Eukaryota > Metazoa > Chordata > Aves > Passeriformes > Timaliidae > Pomatostomus > Pomatostomus ruficeps. The sequence continues at coordinate 77,729 of VYZT01052753.1, forward strand.
GGTTTCTCTCCTTGCTTTTGAGACTCTCTCTCCTGTCAGTTAACAATGAAGGAGAAAGAAAAGAAAATGGGGAAATTAACTTGTTCTCAGTCAGTATACTTGGACAAGGAAAGTAGCCCTGTTAATTCTCCAAAGAGCCTTTGATTTCAGGACTGGGATATTTCAATTACTATTTGGTGCCAAATCTTCTCTCGGGCAGACATCTCCTGTATTTTTTCCCATTACACATCCCCAAGTCCTAACATACTAATTTTCATTTTAGCCTTTAAAAAATTAAGGTATATGCAAATATCACTTAATTTTTGGTACAGAGCTCATTTGCTTTAATATTCAACAGGGAGTTCCTGGCCAAGAACTCAACATGATGTTATTTAAGATAATAAGACAATTCAAATTACAAGCAATTAGAGAAAACAAAGCATTGTGTTGTCTGCAGAGTATTACTTACTGCTGTTGTTTGCAGACACAGAAAGGTTGGATTGTCTCTAACAATTAGAAGGTGCGTGTTGCAAAAAAGAGTCATCTGACTTCTGTTCTCCTGTTGGCAGGCCTGGCATGCCTGGGCAGTGATGAACTTTGAAGCAGTGCTTCACTATAAACACCAAAACCAGGCCAGAGATGAGAAGAAGAAACTCCGTCACGCGAGCGGAGCCAGCATCACCAGCACCAACACCGAGGGCAGCAACAGCGAGAGCGATGCAGAGAGCGCTGAGAACAGCCCCATCCCATCCCCAGTGCAGAAGAAAGTCACTGAGGTACCCTCCTTCCTCTTCATGTTGAGAGATTGGTACTTACTGCTCAGACACAGGAAAGTTTTATGGGTTTAATTAATGCAACTGATTATGAGCTGTGACCTAAAGCAGAGGCTGAGGTGGCTGTCACAGGTGATGCAGCGCATTAACAAGTTCTGCTGCTTAAGCCCTTCGTGGAAGACTCTGAGGAATCTCTTTCTCTCTTTCTCTAATTTACCACTTACAGCAAGGTGATAATTTTTAGGCTGCTTTGCTGTCCATAGCTTTTCAAACAAACTGAAGTATAAAACCACTTCACAGCGTTTTCCCTGCCAGGCTGAAAGACCTTTGTGTAGTCAAGCAAAATGTAAATTCTAGGAGCAATATGTGCTGTGAAGACTATGAGCAGAAGTCAGCTACAATGGGGATTATGGTCTATATTTCCACATATTTCTTCCTCTTTCCCCTTCTGGAGTTTAGGATTCATGTGGGCTGATGTGCTTGCGTAGAACTAATGCAGCAATTTTCATTCCAAAAGGATTTATCCAAGACCCTCTTGATGTACACAGTCCCTGCTGTCCAAGGTTTCTTCCGATCCATCTCTCTGTCCCGAGGAAACAACCTACAAGACACTCTAAGGTACACAATAAAGCACATGGGAAACGAAATCCACCTGTAAGAGCATATGGTTTCAGATCAGGTAGAACACATTTCTGCCCTTTTTTTGTTATGGTTGAATTAAGTGAATGCTTCAGTCCAGGTTAATTTTTGTTAGATGGATTATCCCTGCTGTCTGAGGGTTCTGGGAAGAAAAGTTGTTTGTAAATGAGTCTTGTTTTTTTGGTTAGGTTTGTTTGGGGTTTTTTTTGGTTGTGTGTTTGTTTGTTTGTTCCTAATCAAAGTATTTCTCTTTTTCAGAGTCCTTACTCTGTGGTTTGACTATGGTCACTGGCCTGATGTGAACGAGGCTTTGGTAGAAGGAGTCAAGGCAATCCAAATAGACACTTGGCTGCAGGTAAATAACACAAAGGGCTAAGAGAATTCCCAGTTCCGGGGTAGTTTGGGGATTTGCTGCATTATATCCATGACAATCCTTTGCTAAACAATCCTCTGTAGGTGAGTGCTGAGAGCAGTGTGCAGTACAGTCTATAGCTGATTTAACAAGCATCTTGAACAGAAAAATTAGAAGTATTTCTGTATTTATATGCAGAATAATGAGAAAGAATGAAAATTCTTAAATTAAAAGATTATGTGCATTCAGTGGTGATCAAGTATAAAACACCACTGTCCTGCTCTGATGTAGTTCACAATCTGTTTCTGGATTGCCATGTAGAATGACTCTTGTAATTAAATTTAAAAATACTTCATTTCCTATCTAAGCATTATACTTCAAGATGCATCTTTCCATAGTAGGATCCTGTAGCAGTTTTGCACAGAACATTGAGCTGTTGTACATTTCTGTTTGGAACCTTGCGTTACCCTCTGACGTCTCAAAAATGAGCAGTGGGGCTTCCCTGTCCCCTTTAGAGGCTGTGAGGTCCCTAGGAGAGGGCAGAAGAGCTGGTGCACTGACCACAGGAGCTGACAGGGGTGTTGATTTTCCTTATCCTTGCTGCCAGGTTATCCCTCAGCTCATTGCCAGAATTGACACCCCTCGACCGCTGGTGGGACGCCTCATTCATCAGCTGCTCACAGACATCGGTCGGTACCACCCCCAGGTAAGCCGGAGCTTAGAGGAGGAATTTTCCCAGCTGTCAGTGAAGGCCTTTCCTGTGCTCCACCTCACCGAGCCCAGAGGCCTGCACAGGAAGTCACAGTCAGTGATGGCAGTGAGGATGGGGACTATTTCTGCTGCCGCTTTCACCTCAGCCCTGTTCACATAAAAATGGAAAGAGGCGAATGAGCTTTGCCACCTGGGAAGAACTCTTTGTCTGATGTAATTTAATGTCTTCTGGGTAATGTGAATCACCTGAAATGCCTGTAAGTGACTACTAACAACCTACCTCTCAGATTTTATCTAAATTTCTTCCCACGGTGTGGAATATCACAAAATCCTAAAACCTATTTTTGTTCCTCCAGTTTGAAAGAGGTTCTCAATGTCTCTCTGCTACTGAGCGAATTAAAGTCTTGAAAGCCTTTTGGATCAGGAGACTTTCAGTAGCAAATTCCTATCACTGCTTTCCAGAAGCAAGCTTGCTTCCTCCTGTTTATCCCTAAAGCTGTTGTTTGTTAATGCTTTGCTAATTATTTAAATTAATGTAGCTCTTCTGTGGGGTCCTAAAGCATTATTGGTTGCTGTCCCTTGCAGGCTCTGATCTACCCTTTGACTGTGGCTTCTAAATCTACGACCACTGCTCGGCACAACGCTGCAAATAAGATCCTGAAAAACATGTGTGAGCACAGCAACACTCTGGTGCAGCAGGCAATGATGGTGAGTGCTCAGTGTGGCATTAATTGTGTTATGTTGGATGGATGTACATCAGTTATATTAACACAAAATTACTATTAATTGTTGATTCTGTTCAAGTACAGTTAATTTGGGGTGTTTGCAACTGGTAGAAGTTACAGTTTTAGTGTGATTTCAAGAGAATGCTTTAATTTTAAAATAACTCACAGAGTTTTTGTGTTTCCTTATAAATAAATTTAGAGAAGAAATACATGAAAAATCTTTGTTCCATGAAGAGGTATTTTTGCTTAATGGAAAGTAGAAACAAAACTTACTGAGCATAGCATGGAAAGAGTAATTAATTAATTTGATAAAAATTTTTATGAATAAATGAAAAATAATGCTTTCAGGCCAAGCTACACAAGCAAATAGAAAATTTCAAAGGTAACAAATAAGGTGAGAAAAGCCTGGTCAGCTTCTTGCAGAAAAAAATGTGGGAGTTCTTGTAGCTCCCTCTGGCTGCCAGAAACAAATATTTCATAACATTGGAGAAGAAAGGAGTTTTGGATTTTTAACTCAGGACACAGTCCCAGGGATTTCTTTAGGCATTTAATCTTTCTTTTCTGTCCTAAAACAGGTGAGTGAAGAGCTAATCCGTGTGGCCATCCTGTGGCACGAGATGTGGCACGAAGGGTTGGAAGAGGCATCTCGTCTGTATTTTGGAGAAAGAAACGTAAAGGGAATGTTTGAGGTGCTGGAACCACTTCATGCCATGATGGAGCGTGGTCCGCAGACTTTAAAGGAGACGTCCTTCAATCAGGTATCAGCAAATGGCCAAGAGGCCGTTCAGGACAGCCACCTGCCCCAGATGTGTTACAAGAACCTTTGCTATTGAACACAAAAAGTGAATCTCTTGGGGCTCACTATGTTAGTTGCAGATTTCATCGTTGACGTTTATCTTCAGATCCGTGTCACTTTTGGTGACTGTAAGGGGCCATGGTGGTCCAGATTGCCCTGGAGTCTTGTATTGGCAGGGTGTCTGATGGGGACTGGAAAACGATGACTGCTCTGCAGTCAATTATTCTGCTTTGCTCACAGTGTGCAATGGCACAGATAACAGAGTCTTAATTGAGCTCGTGAGCCCACTGTTAAAGGGTGATTCTCAGCATTCAGGTGCCTCCTATAGTGAAATCTACTTGTGAGCAATGTTGTTTGATAAATTCAATGCTAATCTTTGATCCAGGGATTTCTGGATCTTTAATTCTGATCTGCTGTAAAACTGTGAGATCGCGTATTTGTAGTGCAGTTTGAAAAGAGACTCTGATGCTCTTGGTAGGTGTTAAGTGGTCTCCACCTCTTACATTACAGTCCGCTGAAATTTGTTTTTCTGTTTTTCTTCCTAGGCCTATGGCAGAGATCTTATGGAAGCTCAAGAGTGGTGCAGGAAGTACATGAAATCAGGAAATGTCAAAGACCTAACTCAGGCTTGGGATCTCTATTATCACGTGTTCCGACGTATCTCAAAGCAGCTGCCGCAGGTGAGGGGGGAGATTCAGTTCTTTTGTGGGTCTGACAGTGCAAGTTGTCAATACCAACCTTCACTTTATGTTTTCTGGTTATTCAAAACATGCAAATTCAGTATTCTGGAAATAACTGCATAGGGTTTGCTGCAGATTTGGTGTTGATGCAGCACTTCCTGCAAGTACCTGAAGTCTTGGTCACTGCTTGAACTGGTTTAGGTCCCTGACAGCATGAACTTTCCAGATGCTTCTTTGAGATTGCACTGAAATTCTAAGGGGTTGTATTTCTTTTGGTTTGGGTAGCTCACTTCTTTGGAACTACAGTACGTGTCACCGAAACTGTTAATGTGCCGGGACCTGGAACTGGCAGTGCCAGGAACGTACGATCCCAACCAGCCCATCATACGGATTCAGTCCATCGCCCCCTCACTGCAGGTCATCACCTCCAAGCAGCGGCCCAGGAAGTTGACATTAATGGGTAAGAGAGCAGTTTGCACTTAGCTATTCCAGTATTTAAGCAGTTGTTGCTCTTAGGTCAAACTATATTTACCTGGTAAAACCTCTCCAACCTTTCTTTCCAGGTGAGGTTTTTCTTAATGGGTCTGAGTGCCACACTTTCCAGTTTTTGGGTGCATGTGTATTTACTCTTGTCTGTTTGTTCAATGAGAATAAACTTTTGTGCGCTAATTAATTTGCAGGAAGCAATGGGCATGAGTTTGTATTCCTTCTGAAAGGCCATGAAGACCTTCGCCAAGATGAAAGAGTGATGCAGCTTTTTGGGTTGGTCAACACTCTGCTAGCAAACGACCCAACTTCTCTTCGTAAAAACCTCAGGTGTGTGCTCTGGGTAATCACTGAAAGTGCTTGTGCACATGTGACTCCTTCCATGGGTGCAGCTTCACAAGTAAACCTTGGCACAAGCAGTTGGTTTGTGAAGAAATGGCAAATCTTGGAACTAAGTTAATTAAAAAGAAAACCAGCATTCATAGAATTCAAATATGGAGGAAATTTATCTGAGGGGATTGTTTGTTTTATTTCATTGAGTCACATCTTGTGAATTGTTATGGTCTTGGAAGCAACGCCTGTTTCAAGACACCTTGAGCGCTGCCTTGGGAGCTGAGGATGGGTTTTTGCTGAGGATTTTTTATTATGGTCACTAAATAGCTTGGTGCAGAGTCCCTGTGTGCAATTCTACACAGTGTCTTTCAAGCAAGAACACATCAAATATCATGTGCAAATAACAGATCATCGTGGGTGACATAACATTTACCTTCTGAAAGCAGCCTCTCAGTGAAAACCACATAAACTGTGAGCTTATCTGTAGATTATCTGGCAGCAATCTGTGCAAATGGATGCTTGAAGTTTGTTTGAAAAGAGAAGCAGAGCAACTATTGACAAGACAATTTGGACCAGAATCAGATTTAACAGTAGTTGTGTTAAGCATCTCAAAATCTAGTAATTCACAATATACACCAATTTGAGGTCTGATTCTCCTCTTTTCCCACAGCATCCAGAGATACGCTGTTATCCCACTGTCTACAAATTCAGGCTTAATTGGCTGGGTGCCCCACTGTGACACGCTGCACGCACTCATCCGAGACTACAGAGAGAAGAAAAAGATCCTGCTCAACATCGAGCATCGCATCATGCTGAGGGTAAGGGGCAAAGCTGGCAGAGGATTTCGTAAATTCTTTTAGGACACCAGTGTCTTAATGAAGAAAAATGGTGCAAGGCTTCTTTCTCTGCCTCTTTTCTGATTGTTGCAATAAATAAAAAACATTAGGTAAGAGTTATAGGTTGCCATATGTTTATTTGTTTCTCCTCTCCAGTTTTAGCAGTGACCACGAGTTGTTGCCATCTGGTGACTGATACGTGTTTGGAATTTTGCATGGCTGTGATGTGCTTCATACAAGGTGCCGTGCTGCTGGCATTGCAAACGTTGTGCCTAAGCAGCAGGACCAAAATTAGACAGACTGGAGAAACTGAACACTTCTAGAAAATTTGGAATTACCTGACAAAAAGGAAAGCGTGTGCCGGCCCAGAAGACTTACTTGGATAATGGGTTTTGAAAAATAGTTACCTTCGCAGATTTTTTAGTTAAATAGGGCTGTGGGATACTGACTTAGTGGATACAAAATCATTTGCTATCCCATTTGAAAAGAATTCTTCACTGTTGTGTGATCATCTCACTGTGTTTGAAACATACTGGTCAGTCTACAAATAATTTAAGTATAAACTTGATATGAAATTATTTATGATTACTGTGTTTCTCACGGTACAGTCAGAGGCTTTTTAATTTGCTGAATGTCACTTCTGAATTCTAGATGGCTCCAGATTATGACCACCTGACTCTGATGCAGAAAGTGGAAGTATTTGAACACGCTGTCAATAACACAGCTGGGGATGACCTTGCCAAACTGCTGTGGTTGAAAAGTCCAAGCTCAGAGGTGAGTTCAGCACAAGTACTGGCAGACAGCAGAGTGTAATTATCTCCTCTGCAGAATGAGTGAGAGATGGGAGTTTATTCATCCTAAACCCCAGCTGAATCACTGCAGAACGTGAATCCACACACGTATCCCCACATGAGAAGGCTCAGAGCACAAGTGAAGTGCAAAGCACAAGAGTGGAGATTTCAGTCTCCATACACTCTGCAGCGGAGAGAAAAGCAGAAGCCTCAGAATATATTGTCTTAATGACTTAGACATCTAATTCAAGGGCACAGGGTGTTTGAACCCCCTCAAACTTCTGCAATACTCAACCTAAGCATATCCCAGTTCTGCTTTGTGCGAAATGCAAATGGTTAATGCATAAATTAAAATATAAACTGAAACATGAGACATGCCTTCCTGGCTTTTTCTGTTTTGTCTCCACATGTAGGTATGGTTTGACAGAAGAACAAACTACACCCGTTCACTAGCTGTGATGTCAATGGTTGGCTACATTTTGGGCCTTGGGGACAGGTAAGTAAAGCTGTAAAGGTTTCTTTTATTTAAAAGCACAGACTGTGAAGGCCTATCAGTTCATTCCTTGGATCTGTTCTTGTGAAAACATCTTCCACTGTGGTTACTGCTGGGTTTAGTGACTCCATCTTTCAGCTCCTGATTGTGCTGCTGTCAGTCTCAGCACTGCAGGTTTGAGGTGCAGTTTGTGTACCTTGAGTACAATAAGACTTCCTTCCTTCTTGAAATGAATACACACGGAACTACATCAAGGACCACAAGTTCTAATTTTGCCCTTTCACAGAATGGGAAATCTCTCTCCACCCATTTTATTAACAACATAACTTCCCAAATACTTTTGAAGGCAGTGTATATTAGATTTAAGGTCTGTAATGAAAAAACAGCTAAACCCTTAAATGTTTTAATAACAAGAGCTCTTATTTCTGAACTTGAAAATCCCTCACATGAAATTATAAACCTTTGAAAAGTGAATTAAAACAGTATTGGAAGATGTAAGCATGAATACAGCACTGTAGTTTTGCTAGTCTGGATTGATTTTCTTCTCTGTTGGTGGTAAAACGATCTGTGTTACTTCCAGTTAGCAGAATGCATTACATTTTTCTATACTGAAAAAGATGAAAAAGCGTAAAACAAGCAGAAAAATTTATCCTAACTGAAAAATAAACATTCATAAACATTCATACCCAAGAAATGTACTGTGATTGTTCTAGCCCAGGAGGTTATTTATCTCCCAGGGTGAGAAGATCTCTAACTCCTGAGAGGTAATTACAAAAGTAATGTGAGAGGTGCACTGTCAGGAAGGTTTCCTGCTCATCCTGAGATTGAAGATCTCGTACAAACAAGCTGTCAGTGGCTGTTCTTGTTCATGAAGACCAGTATCTTCTCAGACTGGAGCTGCTGTGATTTACTTTGGGTTTTTGTAATGGTCTGTCACCCATGGTCTGTTTTTTCTCCCACTCCTTCACCAAAGACACCCTTCCAATCTGATGTTAGACAGACTGAGTGGGAAGATCCTGCATATCGACTTTGGGGACTGTTTTGAGGTAAGTCTTTGTATTTGGAAATGAAATTTTCAGTAATATTTTACATTTTCTGGTGGAACAGAAATTAATTTATAAGCCAGGATAAACTGACCTTGGAGTCTGATGCTGGGCAAACCCTTTGGCTCTCTTTTGAGCTTTGTTTTACCTACAGGCAAGATGAAAATGATAAACACTTTATCTCAGCAGCATGTCTTGGGGGTTAGCTGACCACTGCAACAAGAAAGAAGTGCTAACATCACTTCCCTGAAACTTCCTGGAGCAATTTAAGCTGCTGATAGGCAGTCTGTGTTGCTGGGCACATGCTTGAGTTTTCCCTTTGTTACCAAGTTAATCATCCAGCTTCTCCCAATAATTTGTGAAAACTGAGGAACATAAAGCTGTGATTTTATTTCCTATTTGGAATAAAACCTTCAAGATTGTAGCAAAAAGAGCCCAGTACTTAGTAACTTCTAAAAAGCAAGTTAGTTATTAATTTACTTATTCTCTATCATGGGTTTAGGTTGCAATGACAAGAGAAAAGTTCCCTGAGAAGATTCCATTTAGGTTGACAAGGATGCTGACAAATGCTATGGAGGTAAGCATCCCCTCTTTGATTTGGAGGGGACTGTTCCTGGGGAAAATGGCAACCCTTTCTCAGTTTTTCCTGTCTTTTTTGTTGTGGCTAAACTTTACCACACCTTAAGAACCAGAGGTGTTAATATTTCAGCTTAGTTTTCTGTGAGTTAAAATATCTCCTGTGATGTTTGCAGTGCATTACAGTGGAAAGCAATTTTTTAGTCAGAAAATAAACTACTCTGAAGTTCCTCCCATTTCTTAGGCCTTCCTTAGTTTCCCCATTTCAAACAGATTTTTACATCAACCAGACACAGTCAGTTGCGTGGTACTTCACAAAGATGATCTTCATGGAGAAGAGAGCTTCTTAGTTTGTAATTAATGTCTGTCTTGTTCTCTTAATGAACAAATTGTAGTGAACTCCATTTCAAAGCCACTTCCTGCTCCCTGAGTGCTGGGGTTGGAGTTGCAGAGTGAACAAAGCAGTGGTTGATTCACTTCTTTTTCTTCCAAAGGTGACAGGGCTCGATGGGAACTACAGAATCACCTGTCACACGGTGATGGAGGTGCTGCGTGAGCACAAGGACAGCGTCATGGCTGTGCTGGAAGCCTTTGTGTACGATCCCTTATTGAACTGGAGATTGATGGACAGTAAGTGATTCTGATAAAATAGTGACAGCCAGAGAGTATTCATACAAGAAGTCCAGAAGCCTGAAATCCAGTGTCTGTTTTCAATCTGATCAAACTGTTAGTTTGCATGTGCTGTTTCTGTGTGTGCACAGTTTTAGGGATTTTAATATGAAATTACAGCAGTGATCAGGAGTTGAAATTATGTTCAGGTGACATCAAATCTGGAGAAGGAGAAAGGCAGCCAAATCTGTATTGTTTGTGGACAAATTTGCTCTGAAACACTGACTTTCAGTTCACGCTTTCCAACTCCTTTTCTTGCAGCAAATACAAAGGGCAATAAGCGCTCACGAACAAGAACAGACTCCTACTCAGCCAGTCAGTCAGTAGGTGAGTAGAAAAGATGGTAGATGTCACAAATATGCTTTTCAAATGAGCTGATTAACAGTCTTGCTAATGTTTCCAGAAGAATATTTCAGCTGCTTTTCAGCTTTACATTTATGCTTTTGTGTTTTTGTGGTTTTTTCAATAGAAATGTTGGACAGTGTGGAATTGGGTGAGACAGCCCATAAAAAAACTGGGACCACAGTGCCTGAATCCATCCATTCCTTCAGTAAGTTTCATTGTTGTTTCTATACTGATCCAGAAACTGTTCTTAGATCAGAAAATTTCATCATGATCCAAATGCAATTGTATGAGATGGGACAGACACAGTCTCTTGTCCGCATGAATGAGGAATATAATTACCTGTGTTCTCAACTTCAACAAAAAGAGTTGTATCTGTAGAAAATGCATCTAGGTTTGCTCTCAACATGGTAATTTGGAAAGGGCACATCTAATAGCAATACAGATGCTTTTATTTTTCAGATGAACTCCTAATTCTGTGTCCTAATTCTGTCTTTTAGTAGGAGATGGTCTGGTGAAGCCAGAAGCTCTAAATAAGAAGGCAATTCAGATCATCAACAGGGTTCGAGATAAGCTCACTGGTGAGCATGGAGTTTTGTTTATATAAAACACAAAATCTGATGAATCAGCAGTATCCTTTGTGTTTGTATTTTGTGTTAATCCTTGAATTTAACATATTCTGATTAAGTGGATGAGGCCATTTTCCTGGTTTTGTCCAAAACCTAAGTACTGTGCCTGCATTTAGATACAAATAAGTCTGATTTGAAAAGTACAGAGGTATTTGTAACTGCAAAGACTTAATATTTTGCATGTCTTCACTTGTTAGTGGAAGTTGAATTTTTACTGTCCTGGTTTCATAGTTCGCAGCATTTAGTTGCAAAATTTTATACTTTTAAAGTTTAAAAGATTTTATCCTCCCCACCTGCCAGACAATGTACTTGAAGGGATTCGGACCAGGATTTGTGACTCCTTTCACGGTTTTTTTTTCATCCTTTAATTTCAAAGGTCGAGACTTCTCTCACGATGAGACTCTCGATGTACCCACACAAGTAGAACTGCTCATTAAACAAGCGACTTCCCATGAGAACCTGTGCCAGTGCTACATTGGATGGTGAGTTTGTCACTCAGCTAACCTGGCAAAACTCTTCTGCAACAGACTGTGCAGGGAACTGCTAAAGAGAACCTGGCTTGTGTAGTTATTTGTGGGAGCCTTACCACAGACTGCATCTGCTCTGGTGGATTTTGCAAGCCCCTGGCAATGCCACAGACGGTCCTCTAAGGAAGCAGCTCCTATAAGTAGTGACGAGGATTTTACATTTTAAGTGTTTGAAGTAAGGAATATGGTGATGGTCAGTGCTTTCAGTTACAGTAAAGAACTGAACAAAGAGGATTTAGTGTCATTTTGAGACTTAGCTAACTTAGAACGATGCTTAACAAAGTAGATGTTTTTCCAGCTAATGCTTAAAAATTATAAAGAACACCTGGCAACTTTTCCTGTGCTAAAATGGTGCCTAGTCTGTGTGGAATCTCAGTCTTTCTCAGTGGTGTCTTTGTGAAACTACATGCAAGTCAACATTAATACAACATCTTTATTTTCTTTAGGTGTCCTTTCTGGTAACAGAAGATTCCAGAGTATGCACAGCCTTTTATTCTGGAGGCTTTTTCACTCCAAACTTGCTCTTCTACAAACACAAACTGAACGTTGGACTGAAATAACAGCCTTTGTCAAATATTTTTAAATGTAAATGAAAAGAGTTATTGTATATTAAAAGTTGGTGTAAGCCAATATATAGCTGCTGTTGGAAAAACAAGCTGTCTGAAACACAACACTTGATCTGGGTTTCCAGGACAGTGAAGACTGATTGTACCACAGATGTCTATGGTTCCACTTGGTCTTTGGGGAACTGGAGATCCATTGAAAATAACTATACGGGTTTTCACTTACTTTGCAATGTAACTAAGTAACTTGCAGATTAATTATTGCCCTGGTCATTCCTGTTGATGTGGGTGCAGTGAGCTCAATGCGCTTGTGCAGGAGGCTTCGTTTAGGTTTGGGGAGAGCTGCGTAACTGGAAAGAGAGAGAAGCAGAATTTCACCATTGTTTCCTCCTGTACCTTGTTTTCAAACTTGATTCTTGCCCCAAAATTGGAAATTGTCTATCTGCTCATTACACTAGTTCAGGATTTGTGTTTCTGACTAGATCAGGGTTTTGAGCACATCTAAGATTTGAAAATCTTGAGCTGAGCGAAGTTGGGGTGCCTCTGTGCAGAGTGATCAGTGGCAAATTGGATGCAGGGTACAAATAAACACCACTTGGGAGCTTCCTGCAGTGTCTGGGTTAAAAAGCAGTGTTTGGGCATAACTAAGGAAAGTTAAGGTCTGGCACAGGAGGCAGACGGGGGGGGAGAACTGGTTGTAACTTGAAACAGAAAATAATGGTTATTAAACATGAGGTTGAAGATATGATTTATGAATTAAAAGTATTAAAAACAATGCACAAAATACAACAGAGTAGCCATGTTTAGATGCCATGTTGTATTTGGATATTTTTGTGCCAATAAATGACATCAAAATGTAAACACTTTGTCTGTGTTCCTGTTTATTCCTAAATCTGTCTTAGGCAGGGACAGGGAAGCAGATTACAATTTTTTTTTAAGGTTCCCATTGTCATTGACTTGTCTTTTTGTATATCAGTTCAGGTCGTTGGCTTTATTTCCCTTCTGATAGCAGCTGAATGACGTCTGTCAGTTGTATAAAAAACCTCAGGACCGTACATCCCCTAAATTTTTGTTTCCAGGTGATGTGATGTCATCTGTGTGATAAGAACATCAGCTTTCTTGGGCTCAGGATCCCAGCCACAGCTCCAGGAGTGTGGGACAGGGTTCCCTGGGCTTCCCCAGCTGCTCGTGCAAGCAATGCACTCCAAAAATGCAAAAGGGGGAGGTTGCAGTCCTAAATTTTGGGTATTGGCCCCAGCCCTTTTCTGGGCATTGATGCGTCCATCAAGGGGACTGGGCACCACACTGTAAGAAAGATTATTAAGCTGCTGGAGAGTGTCCAAAGGAGGGACACGGAGATGGTGAAGAGCCTGGAGGGGAGGAGGAGCCACTGAGGGCGCTTGGTCTGTTCAGCCTGGAGGAGACTGAGGGGAAACTGATCGCAGTCTACAAATGGCTCCTGAGGGGAAGAGGAGGAGCCCGTCCCTCCCCGCTCTCGCCGCGCTCTCGCGATAGCGCGCGCACCAGCATGGCGGCTGCCGGCCGTGAGGGGAGCCCGGCGGGGCGAGCGGGCAGCTCCGGGCCGCCCGCGGACACTGCGGGGAGCAGCGCCATGCCGGCCCTGCCCGGCTTCGACAGCCCCGACGCCTTCGTCAAGGTGCGGCCGGAGAGCGGCACGGGGAGCGCGGGAGGCACTACCGCTCCCGGCGTGCCGTGTGCGCTCGGGCCATGCCGGGAGCTGTAGTTCTGCCCCGCGGGGGCCGCGTGGGGACCCCAGCCCAAGCGGGTGGTACCCCTAGGGTGTCCCCCGGTGTGGGAGGGAGGGTGTGGGCCGGGCCGGCGGGTGCGGGGGCCGGAGAGGTGTGTCGGGGCCTGTTACCGGCCTGGGTCGGGCCCTGGCCCTGTCAGCCACCGAGGATTCCTGGGCATGCCGAGGAATCGGGCCTGTCGCGATGGGAATTGCCCCTGGCATTATAAATCGCACCGTGTATCTTACCCGTGTACGATGCTGCTTCCAGAGAGGGAATGGCTGCCAGATCCCAAGTATGAAACATTGCAGGGATTTGGGGTATTTTGTTAAAGTAATAAAATAATTACCTGCGTTCCTGCTGATTTAGAATTGTAGAATATTCTGACTTGGAAGGCTCCCACAGGGATCATCGAGTCCAGNACCCCAGGGAGCGGCTGGAGCAGTGTCAGGGGAGTTTTAGGCTGGATATCAAAAAACGTTCATCCCCCAGAGGGTGCTGGGACTGCCCAGGCTCCCCAGGGAATGGGCACAGCCCCGAGGCTCCAGAGCTCCAGGCACGTTTGGACAGCGCTCTGAGGCACAGGGTGGGATTGCTGGGGTGTCTGTGCAGGGCCAGGAGCTGGACTCGACGATCCTGTGGGTCCCTTCCCACTGAGGATCTCCTGTGATTCCATGGGTCCCACTGGTGGGTGTGTGTGCGGGGGAAAGACCGCTCTGCCCCTCTCCTCAGGGCCCTCCTCAGGGCCGCCGTCCCGCCCGGGGCCGGCTCGTCCCGCCCGGGGCTCGCTCGTCCCGCCCGGGGC
>VYZT01052753.1:92403-108644 GCA_013400735.1 Pomatostomus ruficeps
GTGTGGGCCGGGCCGGCGGGTGCGGGGGCCGGAGAGGTGTGTCGGGGCCTGTTACCGGCCTGGGTCGGGCCCTGGCCCTGTCAGCCACCGAGGATTCCTGGGCATGCCGAGGAATCGGGCCTGTCGCGATGGGAATTGCCCCTGGCATTATAAATCGCACCGTGTATCTTACCCGTGTACGATGCTGCTTCCAGAGAGGGAATGGCTGCCAGATCCCAAGTATGAAACATTGCAGGGATTTGGGGTATTTTGTTAAAGTAATAAAATAATTACCTGCGTTCCTGCTGATTTAGAATTGTAGAATATTCTGACTTGGAAGGCTCCCACAGGGATCATCGAGTCCAGCTCCTGGCCCTGCACGGACACCCCAACAACCCCACTCTGTGCCTGAGAGCAGTGTCCGAACGCTCCCGGAGCTCTGGCAGCCTTGGGGAGCCTGTTCAGTGCCTCAACACCCTCCGTGGGAAGAACCTTTTCCTGATATGGAAAATAAACCTCCCCTGACAGAACTTCAGGTCAAATCTGTAATTGGGGACTGAGTTATAAATCTGGTTTCTAGACTTATATCATTTAAAGCTGTCTAAATGAACTATGTGGAGTTACTCCTGGTGAAAAGCCCCACAATACCACACATTAGAACCATGCAGTTCCAACCAGCCGGGCAAAGTGCATTTCTGTCAAAGAGTATCCAGGGTAAACGGGAATAAAATACTGACAAAATGCTGATAACTGGGTGTTCTTGCACAGTACGCTCTTGGCACAGTGGTGGCTGCAACAAAGGCATCGAATGGGCTCCCCCAGCCTGGCGACGAGTATGATTTCTACTGCAGCTTCCCCGGCTTCCGCGCGTACTGCAGCACGCAGGGCGACCGCCTGCTCCACTGGTAAGGGCCTTTTGCACTCTGGGCTGTTGCTAATAGCTCTAATAGCTCTCAGTCCAAACCAGAAGGTAGCCCCTTCTTTGGCATCTCCAGACTTGCCATGGATAAAAAGGGGGTTTATTTCACACATCTGATTTTAGCTGCTTTCCTAGCACATGACAACTGAAGTGACAAGCTTAAAGAGGGCCTTTCATTATGATTGCCGTGAAGAGCACCTGATGCTGAGCGCACTAGGCTGTCTGTTTTAAAAGTTATGTATGTGAGAAACTAATTCCAACACTTAATACTCTATAGGTGCTTTTTCTGTTCACTGCTCATGTGGTGATATCTAATTTTGTGTATTTTCAGACTTTGAAGTGTAGAAGGTCAAAGAGAATTGTTTTAGTGTTTAGATTGCCTGCTTTCAGATTGCTGACAGCTCTGCTGTTCTCTTGCAAGCATGAGCCAGGTGATGCAGTACCATGGCTGCCGGAGCCTCATGAAAGATTCCAGCAAAGTGACAGGGCTGGAAGATAAATTTGACATGCTGGTTGACTCCAATGACACCATTCTTGAAAGAGTGGTAAGCAAACTATTTCTGCATGTGGTTCTTATAAAATGTTCAGTTTTCTTTTTCATTGCAAGAACTTTAGTGGCAGTGCTTTCACAATTAGTCATCATTTCTTCAATCTGATGTATTTCCTTTTTATTTTAAGAACCCTTCCATATGCTAAGCCAGAGATCCCAGCAGCCAAGGGAGGTGGGCCAAAGGGAGGGAAGCTAATATGGAATATGTGAGGAAACTGAATACAGTTTGACATAAAATCCTCACAGCCTGAGAACGTCTGTACATTTTAGAGTGATTCTCTGAACAAACTCTTCCCACCCCTGATGTTCAACACACTCCTCCCATGTTTGTCTGTCTTGTGTTGCACAGAGTGTGGGGCAGATGGCTGTGGAAGTACCTACCTACATAACTTCCTTTACTGTCTGATTAAGTGTCTGAGTGTGGTAGTTTAACAGGTGTTTCACACTGGTTTTCTGGATTTTAGAGTATTTTATTGGATGAAGCAGCAGGAGTGAACAGAAACCAGCAGCCAGTCCTGCCAGCTGGGTTGCAGCCCCCACAGATGATCGTTTCCAGCTGGAACCGTAAGGTGAGGCCCCTGTGCTCGGTTTGGCTGTGTTAGCTCAGCTCTTCTCCCAGCCATTGCACCACCAGTTCTCCAGTGGAGCTGAGTAGTTAAATGTTCTCTCATGTTCTTTCACACGTTCCAAGTACCTCTCTCTTTTTTTCTTTTTCCTGTTCATTCAAACTTGATTCTGAAATCCGTGTGCTTTCGGCTGCTGTTTTAGTTTCACATGCTCAACAGCCTTTCTCGTGCTTATGAATTCAGGATCTTGAGTCCAAACCCTTTCATTCCTCACTGAAAAAAGTGACTCAGTTTTAAGTGTGGGATATAACTCTTCCTCTGAATGTTGGATCAGGCTGAGTAAAAGAAACTCTGATAAGTCATGTTGGCTTTACCTCTGATTTTTTAAATAGGCAGGAGAATTCCAGAAGAGAGCTCAGTCTGAAACATTCCGACTGCTTCATGCCAAGAATATTTCTCGACCACAGCTTAAGTTTCGCGAAAAAATTGACAATTCCAACACTCCCTTTGTACCTAAACTTTTTACCAAACCAAATGCTCTGAAGCCTTTGCCTGAAGGTAAGGGATTTATTTTTGTTGGGTACTTTGTTGCGAGTGTTTGACACAAACCTGTCCTCACAGTCTAGAGGAGAAATCACTGACTGTATGAACACATGGCAGGAGACGTTGAACATTTGGGTGTAGTGATCTCGGTGACACTGTTGTTTCCATAGATGTGATGTCAGGGTAGGTCAGCATACAGCATCTTCTCGCTGGTATACAGCAAATAATCTGTTCCAAAGAGATAATCTGCTGCTGCTTTTAACCACCTTGAACATATGTGAGAGTCACTTTTGCATGAGAAGCCTTGACTAGTCTATTTGGCTTTACAGATATTCTTTCAGATGAGTGAGCTGCACCAGGTGTGTGGGGAGACCAACCTTTGTTTTTGGTGCTTTATCAAAACTACTGGTAACACTCTTCTCAGTAACACATTCTGCTGCTGCCAGTTCATCTGTGTTCTGCACTGATGCAGTTGTATTTTCAGTAACGATGAATTGAAATGATTGAATTCAATGATTGAAAGATTTTTCTGAAGATTTTTCAATCTCCACCCAAGCTTTTGAGCAAAACCACCTTGTGTCTTGCCTAAAAACAGCCAAGTAACCGAGTTGTTATTTGAGGTACAAAATGACAGCAAAAGCAGCAGCACTAAATTGTTAAGATTTTTGATACTTTATAGACTCTGCTGGTGGGTGGAGGGGGAGATAGCAGTAGGCTGAGAACATGTTACGTGGGGGACCCAGTCCAGTTATTCCATATTGGTTGTTCAGCCCTCACAAAAAGTGGACGGCAGAGAAAGGAGCGCCCTGAGGACTTGGATGTGCCAGCTGCTTTGGCAGACTTCATACATCAGCAGAGGACGCAGAAAACTGAGCAAGACATGTAAGAAACTGATCTGACAGCAAGGTGCTTGGAGTCTCCTGGGTGAACCTGTGTGATCGGATTGTGCTGATGCTCATCGTGTATAACAGCTCTGCATGTGTTTGTGTCCACACGACGTTGTGTGTGATTTGCTTTAGACCTCTGCAGTTATATTAAACCTCTGCTTAAAAACAGACAGAATAGGGAAACTACCATAACTCTCAAAGCCTCTGTGCTATGTCCTCATGAAGAGGGCTGGAATTCAGTCTGTGCTTGTCTCTTCCTAATTTCCACAGGTTTGGTCACCCTTACCAGTATGAACTGGAGCATTTTTCTCCACCAGATGAAGTTCTCAAGAAACCTGAACTCCAGGTTGGTGCCCACTTTAGTTTTAAACTACAGATGCAGTACATTTACAGCCGTACTTGACAAATTCCAGGTTTGAGGGTGGAGGTTGTGGTGGGAGTTGTCAGTGAACATACCATGCCTAATTCATTTGCTCTGCCAGATGTACAGGCCCATTGAGGAAACACCCTGTCATTTTATCACCACACTGGATGAGTTGGTAGAACTGAATGAAAAGCTTATGACTTGTAAAGAATTTGCCTTGGACTTAGAGGTAATCAAACTGCCTTTTGTATTTAAAAGTTACACATGTACTTTTAGGAGCTAGGAGACCATTGTACTCTTCTAGGGGCTGTTGTGTGGTTTTCCCCTGGTTTTTGTACTCCCTGACATGAAAAGACCATTCCTGACCTCTGATCTGTCAGATACTATCTATAAGGTTGAATTAAACTGTGTCAGTATTAGAAGTTTTCCAATGGTAGGGCTGGCTGCACACTTTGTAGTGAATTTGATCTTCTTCCAATTTATCCTATGCTTTTTTTTATGTCATCTTAGTGACTGCAAAGAGAAAGTTTGCTCATCCAATTGTCTTTTTTTCTCAAAGAAGTCCTTGTTGCTCTTTCTTCCCTCATTTGGAGTGCTGGGTTTTTATAGTGTTTCTGTAAGGAATCCTAGCTTACATCTCTCTTCCCTGTTCTCAGCACCATTCCTACAGGAGCTTCCTGGGCTTGACGTGTCTGATGCAGATTTCCACCCGAACAGAAGACTTCATTATTGATACACTGGAACTGCGCAGCGACATGAGCATCCTCAATGAGACCTTCACAGACCCTGCAATTGTGAAGGTCAGCTGCCAAATTCAC
Source organism: Pomatostomus ruficeps (assembly GCA_013400735.1). NCBI lineage: Eukaryota > Metazoa > Chordata > Aves > Passeriformes > Timaliidae > Pomatostomus > Pomatostomus ruficeps. The sequence goes on from VYZT01052753.1 coordinate 97,030, forward strand.
CCGATTTTTAAAAAATTATTATTGTTGTTGTTTTAGTTTAAGCTTTATTATAGTTAAAATCACACTGTGTGCTCTGTCTTGGTCACTTGATTCTGCTTTCACTATAATTTGTTCAGGAGCCTGTTTCCTTGATGTTAGTGATGAATTACTTGCCAGATGCACTCATTTAGTCGTTCTGTACTTAACAGTAAGAAACAGAGAAAAGAAATCTGGTCCTAGACACGTGAATATGAAAACACTACCAGCCTGGAGTAGAAACGTTCTTCATATCATTCCCAAATTTTTATGCTTCTCAAGGTCCTTCATGGTGCTGATTCAGATGTGGAATGGCTGCAAAGGGACTTTGGTCTGTACTTGGTGAATGTGTTTGATACTCACCAAGCCGCTCGTCTCCTCAACCTTGGCAGACATTCTCTGGAGCACTTGCTAAAGCTGTACTGCAATGTAGATGCTGACAAGAAGTACCAGCTGGCTGACTGGAGGATACGGTAAAAACTGACCCCTAAATGGGCTGGAGCTGCAAGGTAGCACTTCTCCTTGTTTGCATTGCTAGAGCTTCTACTTGCAGGACCCGTAGTTATAGGTTACTCTCAAAGAGAATGAGCACAGCATTTACCTAGCCGTGCCCAAAGTTTTTGAGTGTTACATTTTCCCCATGTGTTTTAGAAAATTAGTTCTTTTTGGGAAGATCTGAGAAGATGAAGTCATGAAAATCTCATGGAAGCCACTTCTTAGGAACAGTTCTTAACCACTGCAGTGTTATGGAGACAGTATTTGCTCCTCTAGTGCCCCCACAAGAACATTTAATCACCTGTGCAAGGTAGAGCAGATGGTGTTGGAGCAGTGAGCTTGGCTATGCAGGTGCACCCTGCACACCACAGAGATGCCAAGTCTACTTTTGTAGGCTCTGCAGAGAGAAGAGAGCTCTGACAAACACCATAGCGAGCAGTTTTGCCGTGTGCCTGATCTACACAGCAGTCCTGCTCTCTGGCACGTGAACAAGAATCTGAATTGGAGAGCGCACAGCATTTTACTGCTGTTGCCCGATCAATTCTTCAGTAAGAAAACAGAAGAATTTCTGTGTTAGTTCGTGGCATGTCTCAGATGCAGTTTGCCCTAGTATGCCTTGCAAGAGAAAAGTGACAGTTTGGCAGGACAACTGCAATGTGTTACTGTAATTGTGGCTCTTTTTCCAGCCCTTTGCCAGAAGAAATGGTCCAGTATGCCCGTGATGACACTCACTACCTGCTCTACATCTACGATAAAGTGAGGGAGTTGCTGTGGGAGAGAGGGAACGAGCAGCCCACACAGCTGCAGGTTGTGTGGCAGCGCAGCAGGGACATATGCCTGAAGGTAAAGCTTCACCTGGTTTGATTACCTGCATCAGAGAATGGGATTAAGAGGGAAGGTCCTTTGCCTGTTCTATGTCTTTTCCTTTTCTGTGTGTGAAAACAGCTGTATGAACTCTGACTCAGTCATGTGCAGTCACTTGTTCCACTAGCCAAGGTCCTTGGATTCAGATGCCTTCCTGCTGCTCTTTTTCGAATGCTAGTATTCCTTGGCCTCACAGTGCATTCAGGTGTGTCTTTTCTAAGGGAGATGTTGCGTTTCTGGTTCTGCTGGATGTTCCTAGAAGTTCAGAGCCTCACTGGAGCTGCATTCTGAGATGACAATATTGTGCCTATGAAAAACACTATCTGTGAAAACAGGCTTTGTGTAATGTAGTAATGCTTGAAGATAGTAAAGCTCCTCCTGGATTTGATGAGAGTGGATTTAGTAAAGCTCCTCCTGGATTTGATGAGAGTGGATTTCCCGTAACAGTGGATGAGATGTATGTTTTTCAGGAATAGGCTCCTACCAATAGTTTAGGATAAAAAGCTCAAAGACACATTGTACCAGAGTGTATTCAGTCCGCAGGTATCTGTGTGAGATTCTATGTCTGAGAGAGGCAAAACAGAAAGCTCATGAGTGCTTCTTTTTTTCCTGTCCAGAAATACATCAAGCCCCTCTTTACAGATGAATCCTACCTTGATCTCTACAGGAGGCAGAAAAAACACCTTGACACCCAGCAGCTGGCAGCATTTAGGCTGCTGTTTGCATGGAGAGACAAGCTAGCACGTCAAGAGGACGAGAGCACAGGGTAGGAAGTCTTTGGTTATGGACACCGGCTTAATACTTCAGTAAATCTCTTGGATTATGCCCCTTCCACCCCTGAGATGGGACTACTTTGTTACCTGTAGAAATTACTGTACTGCCTCAGGATTCTTGTTACACAGAACTCCTGTTATGTTTCTTTTCTTTTTAACTGATTTCTTCTTCTCAGGCCTTGTAATTGGGGCAGAGTTGTGTATTTTGAAGGTGTTTTAAAGTGTTTTTAACATTCTGTTGCATTCACACCACCTCTTGTGTTGTAGGTATGTGCTACCAAATCATATGCTGTTGAAGATCGCAGAGGAGCTGCCCAAGTAAGTTTTGTTCACCCTGAAGGAGTCTGATTTGATTTTAATATCCAGCAAGTCACTTCCAAGTGTGTAATTTAATTATCTCTGCAGTTGGTCCCTTCCTTCAGCTCTCAGTACTGCTTTTCTCTATAGTTGTTCAGTTTGGAAGATAAATAAGTAGCAGTACTCCTTCAGAAGGCTCCAGACTTCTGGGATATATCACTTGGATTTTATTGCACTAATAAACCACATTCCTTTCCATTGCTCTCTGTCACACATTCCCCGAGATTCCTTCACTTTTACAGAGCAAGAAATTTTCCCCAAAATTTATTTGGATTTTTTTTTGCAGTTCCTAAAGGGGTGGGAAGGGCAAGGGACAGATTCCTTAAAACAACCAATTTATACAACGTTTTCCTCAAACATTTGGCACTCATCACCTAACATGCATACTTGACAGTAATAAAAATGCATCTTCAAAAGCAGGTCCACTGCTGGGCTCAGCTTTCATAGGTGAATAATGAATGAAATGATGGTGAGGACAAACAGACCACAGCAAAGTTAAGTGAGAGCAGAGCTGACTTGATGGCTTCTCATCTGCACAAACTTGGTGCAGAATTTCATCACAGATTAATCTGATTTGTCTTGCTCTGTCACAGTCAGGACAGTCCTTACATCCAGTTGCACATATTTGAATGCAAAAGCCCAATGTATCAGCCATAAATTCAGCACACTGAATTTTCCTTCTCTCTCTTTAGAGAATGCCAGGGTATCATTGCTTGCTGTAACCCCGTCCCACCGCTCGTTCGCCAGCAGATCAATGAATTGCATCTGCTCATTCAGCAGGCCCGGGAGATGCCTCTTGTCAAGGTAGGAGTAGCTGGTACCACACAGGAGATCACTGGCATTCCCTAGGCCAGGCCTTGGGGCTGAATGGTGGTGTGTGATGATGTCTGTGCCAAAGTTTGTGTTTTAAACATGGAATGTAGTGTTCTGTAGTAGAGCAGCAAGATTTGTTGCAGCTTCTTGCCTGTCTGCTGTGGAGTGGCTTACACACGGTGTAGCTTCCTGGAAAACTGGAGCAGTAAATGAACAGACACTGCTTGAACAAAATGCAGTTGTCTGTCTCATACTGCACATCACATCTGCCTGTGTGAGGAAGAACTGTGTTTTGTGGAATTTGCTGGCCATGTAAATGAACTCAGAAATGTTTTGCAGCTATGGTGGAGGAAAAAAAACCAAACCTACATGTAGGAAGTTCATTAGTTAAAATATATTATCAGCATGTTGGTATTAATACAGCTTTCCTCCTGTAGTGAAAAAAACTATTTGTGAGCCAGAATGTGCCCTTTCTGTATGAGGTGTTTAAATGTGTAACCAAGTGCAAACACTGCAGGAGAAGAAGAAAATAATTTGTTAATCTGCTGGCTTGTAATAGATATGTTGAAAACATTGATAAGGCAGCCAGCCTAGAAGAAATGGGGCTTTTGAGTGACTTACCTTTCTCTCCCATTCTAGTCAGAGATTACTGTGGCAGCCAAGAAGAGAACACCTCTACATGACCCCGAGGTACTGCTTGCATAACATTTTTACCTCGTGTCTTAAACTAGGAAACAAATGTAGCACAATTCTACCTGCTAGTAAATCACTTATCTCATCTGTTTTACAAGTCTTCTGCTTCAGCTTAATGGTATTTTCCTGTGCTAGACTCATAATATTACCAGCTGTAAACTGATACTTTACAAACCACCATAAAGCAGCACTTAATGTATCATCAGCAAACACTCTGGCTGCTGGACGGTTTGATGTTAGAATATATTGACTGAGCTGGAAGAAGAGAGGTTTCAGGTGAGTTGCTGAGGCTGACTTGTTCTCTCTCGTCACGTGTATGAACTAAAGCATCTCATTAGCCCATGGGTGCTTGCACAGGTAGCCTTTCAATGCCAGATGCAATGTTAACTACACTAAGAATCTCTGAATTTCATCCCTTTTTTTGGAATTTTCATTAAAGTGTCTCTGCAGTATGTGAAAATAATAGATTCCTAGTGTATTAATGGTGTTTATAATCTGAATCTCTCTGCAGAAGCTGGAGAATACCCTCTTTGGACCACATGACAGTTCACGGATTCCTATGGATGATTTTCAGAATAACTCTGCCTTAGGTAATTTAGAATTAACCTAAAAGCTGTGCTAATAATGCAGTGATGGAGCTTTGACATGGGGGAAATAAGAGGTCCTGAAAAAACTTTCAGGGAAATCTCATGACACAAAAAAGCAGTAAAATATACAAGAATGTAATAAAAACTTTGTCTCCTTTTCATGCAGACCCTGCACCTGTTTTGGAAGACGTTTGTCTCTTTTCAGACAGTGAGAGGACAATGGATGTTCAGGATAGTCAGCCAGAGTCAACATGTCTTGTTGCTGCTGCTACTATCAGCATATTCAGTGTAAGCAGTGTGTTTGTGGCAGTGTCAGCATTGAATTGTTAGAAAACAGATTTAATAATCTGATAAAACCGTGTGGAAGTGTTGGAAGAAATAAGGTGGGAATGCATGGCAATGGTACTGACTTCTGTCAGGCATGTGGCCTAACCAAGCCAACTGGGTTAAGAGGCCAGCAAGTTAATCCCACATCTCTGGGGGGTCACTGCCATCAGTGGGATTTCAGAGTGAGAAATGCATGAAACGGCTGTATCCAAACCAAAAGAATATTTGTGTTAATAGTTCTTCCTTTTTCCCCTTTCTTTTAAGGAATGTGATGAAGACAAAGGAAATAAGAGGACTTTAACCACTGCGCAGCGGAAAGCTCAGCTAATAATGAAGTCCTTTGAAAATCCATTTAAAATGGTAAAAGCTCCCAACAGTGGGACTCAAACTACCCAGTGCAGAAGATGCTCTGAGCTGGTTTTCCAGGCGTATCAGAAGAGCTTGACAGAGCATCAGCTGCTGCCCTCTGACTGGAATCAAGGGATTGTCCTTCTTGCAAAGACACATGTGTGGACTTGTTTTCAAAACACATTTAAATACCTCCTGGATATAAGTCTTTCTACATAGTAAACAGGCCTTTCACTAGGTTTTTCTAAGCTAGTTTTAGGTTTTTCATATTTGCATCACATTTTCATCTGTATTTTATTGGCTAGGGTTAGTGAGCTGATTCTACTCTTGTAATGAATCAGAAGAACAGTAGAATACTGTTATACATTTGGAGTGGTAAATTACTAGAAAATAGTATCAGAATTTTTTCTGGTGTGCGGTTGATGGTCTGTTGGGGGTGTTTTGGTTTTATGAGGAAGGGTTTTTAGTTGGTTTTTTTAATATTTCTCTTGGCAATTGCTGTGGTAACTTCTTTATGTCCACAAGGTGTTCTATCTGTAGAATACTTAATCAAATGAACTCACTGATTTTCAAATAGCATTTTAGTAATGAACTAAATGTCACGTGCTGTGTCTAAAGCAAAATTTTTTCCTCTCTACAGTACCTACCTCCTGAAGAGAATTCTGCCTTTGTCTCACAATATGCAAAGTTCGACCCATCATCAAAAATTTATGAAGTAAGACTGGTGCTAAAATTTCCTGCCAAGTAGTACAAAAGAAACAAATAAGTAGTTTATTTTCCATTGGGAACCTCAGCAATATAGATTTTTTTTTCCTCCTTGGATACTTCTTGAGAAAGTTAACATGTTTCTGTGACATTTGTATCCTTTGAAGAACCAGGGATTGGAGACATTCTCCTGTATAGTCCCTGTCTGTCAAAGCTGAAAACTCTACTGAAGTGTCTGCATTTGTTCTCAAGGCTTGTTTGTAGCTCAGAACTTTCAAAGTGTTTGGTTTTACTTCACCTGGTGCAGCAGATCTTAATCTCTTTTACAGTCCAATTAGATGTTTCGTACTCTTAATGAAGACCAGCATGTGTTAGCAAGTTTATAAACAACTTCTTGCCATAAAACTTTAAAGGAAGTGTTTCCAAGTAATATTTTTTCCTTGCAGATCAGCAGTCGATGGAAGTTGGTGAGTCAGGCACCGGTACAGAAGAAGACCAAGAATGAAACCAATAAGAAAGCAGCCCAGCAGCCAGGTACAGCCATTCTTCCCTTCCTCGCTGTGTCTGCCAGCACGCTTTTCCCAAGGCATGGAGGTTGGTGGATTTCCTGATGAATGACATTATTTGTTAACACTTGTACTCTATTTAGTTTGAGACTTGATACAAGCTGCTTCGCTTGCTTTTTCTAAGCCCCTGGCTAACTTACTCCTGCTTTTTACAGTAATGCTTGTTTGTCTCCATAGCTGCCCATGTCCAGACACAGAAGTTGCATAAAAAGGCAGCACAGAACGTTGTATCTGTTCGTCAGCAAGCCATGGTACGTCACAGAATTCATTTCAACTGTTATAGCATGGTTCAGAATGAAACTCTGAGCCCTGTAGCTGAAATACCTGAATGGCAGTGTTTCATAGTGGTCTTTCCGTGGTGCTGCCCTGGGTGTGACAACAGGCCGCTGCTAATTGTGCTGTGCACATCGTCACATCCCTCCACGTGTTCAGCAGGGAATGTTTGCCACTGATGCACCTCTACTCCTCACTTCCTTTAACGTTCCTCAGTTGTTCTGCATAGGTTCACCCCCAAATATGCCAGATCGCAGCCTCTTATATCCTGTGAAATGACAACTTGGCTTTTCATAAAAGTCCCTCCTGTGAGGAGAAAAAATGGTAGCAGTTTAGGCCCCAGGAGGTGCACAGAGCTTTTTCCTCGTGCTATTATTGCCAAAGGCAAGAGCAGTTGCTGGGGCCTGGCTCCACTGGGCAGTTAATCTGCACACTGGTGCCTGCACAGAGATGTTTCATTCTCCTTTCTTCAGCTTATCTTTTTCTCCGTTCTGTGGGTTGCTTTCACAGCAGGAACAAGCTAATAGGAAGAGGGAGAGAGATCCAAGTGAAATGGGAGCAGAAGTGGGAGCAGAGTTGCCAACACAAGAAAAGAAACGGCAAAAAACACCCCAGAAACCAGAGGAGCTGGAGGCACCAAAGCAGTTCACCCCCTTTGATTACAAAAATTCCAATTTCAAAGTGTTTGCAGGTAAGATCTGATCCCTTGCTAGAGTGCTGCACGCTGTGGGAAACGTTGCCAGCTGAGCCTTGAGAGGGCTGCCTGAGTGTGGGTGCCAATGCAGTATGGACACGCTTACCTTAGAGTGGGGAAATACTTGAAGAAGTTGACTTTAGGAATGTACACTGATTTGGAAACAAAATCCTGAAACCGTTGGCCAAGTGTGTTGTGGATTTGGATTTTGTTTCTTTTCTCTGTCTGTTTAATTGAACCCAGGAACTAGGAGGCAAAGGAGATTTGACTCCTTTGTAAAAAAGCACCTATTCGAAAACATCTCGTGCGCTTAAAAGATTGTTCTGGATTTTAGTGTGTGGGAAACTGTAGTGAAACCTCCCTATCATCAGAGGAACAATGTGTGATGCGCTGTTCTTCACAGAAAATTTTTGTGACAGCTTCTCTCCTCTCTCCGTTAGGAAGCAGCAAATCGAAACAGTCACCACAATTTGATCCTGCCAAGCAAGCTCACACAGGCAAGGTAAGGGCTGGTCATGAAAGGAGGAACAGAAACGTGGGCGACGGTATGTACCCAGCCAGGGCCTCTCTGGGAGGGCACATGACATTTCCTGCATCTGCAGGATGTTCCCCAACAGCTGCTGAGATGCAGCTTCCAATCCCGAGTTCATGCTTGGTATTATTACCTCTTCCCATTCAGGAGGAGCTTCCTTGGAGTCCCTCAGACTCTCTTGTTTCCCACTTACTCATCCATTGCTCACACCTGTGCCTCTGTACATCACAAGCATGACACTTGGACCACAGCAAACCACCACAAATTCCCAGTACTAAATTCAGTTCTCAAAAATCACAGGCACTTCAGTGCTTCCAGGACATGTCAGGTTTGCGTGTTGCTCATGTTCTCCTCCAAATTTATTAGGAAAACTCCTCCAAGTACTGCAATTAGGAACAGCTCAGAGATTTTTTAGTTAACTTACTGCTAATTGAGATTGAAAAGAAGAAAAATCCCATAAACAATCAAAGCGTGGTTTGCTGATGAACAGACACAAGGTTTTGTGCTGCCTTTTTATGCAGACTTAGGAAAGTCTGTGCCCAGCACAGGGAAGTCGATGAGCAGATTTCTGTGAGGTTGGAAAGATCTGGCAGCACATGAATCTCATGGAATACACATGGCAGGAACCTCACTGTGGTGGTGTTTTATTTGTTTGTTTGTGCAGAAATTTGCTGGAACTAACAAACTTCAACAATCTGGAAACCGGAGCATGTCCTACCTGGCGGGGAAAGCTGAGAGGTGCGTGGTCAGCCTGCTCTCACCCAGCTGGGGTGTTTGCCCCAGAGCCATGGGCAGACCTTAGCTATTGTCCTCTTCTGCTGTGAGAGCTTTAGCAGATATTTAATGGAAGAGAACAGTTTAGGATTAATGCAATCACAGACAGGTCTGGGTGGAAGGTTTGAAATGCTGAGGTAAATGTTTGTGTTAAAGGGTGTGGAAATCGCTTTCTTTGATCAGAGAGAGGTGGAAGTGGAGAGAACATCTGCCCTAGCTTGGGAAGAGTGTGAACATTCTTGTTCTGAATAGATATTTAGCGTTTAGCTTACAGGATTTAATTCTTGTGTGTTACTCAGTCATAAGAGAGCAACACTACCTAAGGGCAGCACTGGAGGGAGAAGGGTTCTGCCTCACGACCCTATCTTGATAGAATCATTGTAACAATTGTCGGTTTTCAATCTTGAGTGAATTTAGAGCAAGAGTTAAAGGGTTTGTTTAACTCTTTTGCAGGGGTTCAACGCACCACTGGCCAAAGAGATAGTCTTTGTTACAGGACCTGTGGGAGTTGCTGCTGAATGAAACAATTGTTACAAGTGTTGTCACCATGGGAAAGCAAATACTCATCGTTGACCAGTTTTTGTACAGAAAAGTTTTTAAAACAATTAAAATCCTTTTTTTTCCAAAAGGAAAAACATCTTAATTGATGTCACTTTTGTTATATTCACACTGCTTTTTTTCTAATTATACTCACAGTGTTGCTTTGTTTATAATTTTGAAAGTTTATCCTGTGTACTCAAACACAATTAGGTTAAACTTGTCACTTCTGCGTGAAGTGCAGAACCAGGATGTCATGGGAGTATGGGAGGAACCTCTTGGCATCTCTAAAAGTTGCACAGAAACAACAGAGATGCAGTGGATGTGACTCAAACCCCAGCAGTGCAGAGGAGGAAATGAGGCCAGAGTGTCTTTTATGATGGACCTTGCTTACCAATTGAACTGCGTAGCTCATTTCCTTCAAGACAAGGTAATATGGAAAAAGAGTGTGTTTACCTCGCTGTGTTTGTCTGTGTTAAAGGAAAGATTGTATTTTAAGGGGGAAAAAAAGATATATAGGAGACCAGTGGTTTCACCATAAAGTTACAGAGTGAAAGTAAGAGCATTAGGCAAAGGGGATTGGCATGTTGTGGTGGGGAAAGGCAGAGGATTCTGTGCTGCAGCTGAATCTCTACAGCTAAACTAACATCTCCAAGTTTTAAATACCCACAGTGAGTTATCCTTAAGTCTTTGTAGAAGGAGTACCAGAAAATATCGTCAGTATTTGATGGGTCAGTGACAGAGCTTATTCCAATGCAGACCTCTGACAGCTGGTAATACTGCTGTGGAGAGGAATATGACATTTTAACAGGGCTTTGTTTTACAAAGACTATGAGGAGACTTGAGATTTTGTTTGTTTTCAATCTTTTTCCCTGTTTCTGGGAAATAGGGAGTGGAAGGAACAGAGGAGGGCTTTTTCTCCTTAGGTGTCTTAGTTTGAACAGTGCCAGCTAAGCAGCATTGTAACAGTAGAACAGAGTCTCCTTCTGCTTATAAAATCTGCTTGCATGGCTGAATATTGGAGAATGTTTTTGTAAAGAGGCAGTTAAGTAGCAATTGTCTCCAAGTGCATTTGCAGGGGCTGCCAATTCCTTCCTTGTCAGCTTTCTGGCCTTGTTATTTCTTTAACTTGAACAAGTTAAGTGTTAGCAGAAGCCCCATTGGCCCTGGGGATATTAAAATCTCTGTGGTTTAAATCCTCTACTTAAAATTCCAAGTAAAGTGACATTTCAAGGATGATCCTAATTTTAGTCTTTTTCTGTTTTCCCTTTATGAGTTGCGATAGGTTTTAAAAATGTCTTCAATGGAAGTGATCAGTAACTACATACACGCTTTATTCACTTGGTTGTGCCTGTGAAGTTGTAGCACTGGAATTCCCGTACTGTGAGGTTGTTTTGCTGTTGTGCAGCAGTTGTTGGAGATCTTTGTGTAACCTGGTTGGAGAACTCTCAGTATAACCTTGGTGCATTTCTCCCAAAGTCTGCTCCTCACAGCGCACACCCAGCCCTCGCCTGGGCCCACCAAGACGAGAACTGAATCTGTTTTTGTGACATGCACAGAATCACGGGATGGGTGAGGTTCGCAGGGACCACAGTGGGTCATCTGGTCCAATCTCCCAGCTCAAGCAGGGTCATCCTAGAGCACGTGGCACTGGATTGTGTCCAGATGGGTCCAGCGAAAAAGACTCCACATCCCCTCTGGGTGATCGGTTCCAGTCCTTGGTCACCCACACAGGAAAGTTCATCTGAATGTTCAGGTGGAACATTAGCTCAGCATCAGTTTCTGCCCATTGCCTTGTGTCCCGGTGGTTGGCACCACTAAGCAGAGCCTGGTTCCCTCTTCTTGGCACTCCCCCTTTAGATATTTACACACACTCATGAGGTCCCCTCTCACCCGTCTCCTCTCGAGCCTGAAAACGCCCAACTGCCTCAGCCTTCTTGAGAGATGCTCCCCCCAGCCATCCTCGTGAAATTCAACACACTCCATCCTCATTACATCCAACCCTTAAAACAACCAAATTAAGACTTGGCGTTTTCCCGAAAGCCGCTCGCACGCGGTTCCGCAGGCGGGGCGGGGCGGGGTCGTGCCGAGCGCTCGGTGCCCGCGGAGCGGAGGCGGTGGCGGTGCGGGTCGGGGCGGGGCCGTTCGGTGCTCTCGGAGCCGAGGCGGTGCGGCTCGGGGCGGTGACGGTGCGGCTCGAGGCGGAGGCTGTGGCGGTGCGGTGCGGTGCCCTCGGAGCAGAGACGCTGCGGCTCGGGGCGG
>VYZT01052753.1:109018-137427 GCA_013400735.1 Pomatostomus ruficeps
CGGCTCCAACCCCGCTTCCCCGCTCTGCCCAGCACCACCTACGGCAACGTCCTGGTCCTGGACGGGGTGATCCAGTGCACGGAGCGGGACGAGTTCTCCTACCAGGAAATGATCGCCAACCTGCCCCTCTGCAGCCACCCCGACCCCCGCAAGGTGAGTCGGCCCCGGCCCCCGCCGCAGGCTCCCCCCAGCCGGGGTGTGCGGTCCCAGCCCGGTCCCTGCAGGGCTGCTCGGCCGGGCCTGCCCTGGGCCACTCGGGCCGGAGGGGCCGCAGCCTCGTGGGCCCTGCAGGACATCCCGGCAGGCGGGCCCGCAGCGCTTCCTCGCCCTTCTCCTTCGGCCGCACAGCCAAAGTTCCCCCGAGCCGGCCCCGCTGACGGCTCCGTTCTGCCCTCATCCCTGCCAGGTGCTCATCATCGGCGGCGGCGACGGGGGAGTGCTGCGGGAAGTGGTCAAACACCCGACCGTGGAGTCCGTGGTGCAGTGCGAGATCGATGAGGTGCGTTGGGCTCCCGTGCGGGAGCCGCGGGGCCTCGGGGCGGGCGGGCTGCCCGGCGAAACCAGCGCGGCTCCACAGCATCCCCGGGAGCTGCGGCTTCACCTGCTGCCTCTCGTCAGCACCGGGCGCGTTTGCTGCTGGTTCTGCTGGCGTGACAATGACAGCGCCACCTCTTTGCCTTACAAGTCATCTACGTGGCAGCTGGCTGCCTCTTCCATGTGATTTCTTTCACACACATGCGATTGAGGCCCTTCCAAACAGACGTGGGCCAAGCACGGGATCTGGAGGGGTGCCCTGGCTTTGTGGAGGTGCTGCTTTTCCCTCTCCCTTGCTGTCGAACAGAGTACTGCTCCTGGCCGAGGATGGTGGTCGCTTTTGTTGAGCAGTCTCTTGCAACCAAAAGCAAGAAATATGCAAAGGAGGTTTGCTTCTGTGATAGATGGGCCAGTTGGTTTAGAAACGGTCATAATTTTCTGTCTAGTACAACAAACTTGGAAGGGAGGAAGTCACTACCAATTTCCAGAGCATGTTAAGGCTTTGGCTGACTGATGCTGGCTGTTGCAAAGTGAGCATCTGCTAAGAACCAGCCTGGGACTGGTGATCTGCTCACAGAGACCTCCAAGTGAGGGTTGGCGTGAGGATTTGGGCTGGAAACTCTGTCAGACCACTGAAGGTTGCTCTTCCTAGTCCTCCTCTCAGCCAGTTTGTTCTGATATTTTACTTTCTCAGAAAGTTTTGCTCTATTAAAAACAGGAAACACTGCTGTGTGAGACTGTGTGCTCTGTCTGCCAGCTAAGTAGGCAAAAGTGCCTGGTTTTGAATAAGCACTGCCTGACACCAGGATATGTTTTTGGTTTTGCCAGCTGCGAGAAGCTGGTAGTGTTCAGTACAATTGCTGGGCCCAGGGCAGTGGCTGTTTAATGATTTTAGAGAGAAACTGTGTCTTACAGGGGCATTGATATAATGGCTGTAGTGTAGAGACGGGGATATTTCTCATCTTGCATTCAGAAACCTCCTGGCGTGGTTTTACTTAGGAAGAAAAATAAATTGATTTAGCTGAGATCACCTTTGTGAGTGATGTCCTGTAGGGAAAAGGAGCACAGAGCAGTCTGACTTGTAATCATATTTGCTCAGTTCCTCAGGGAGCTTTTGAAGCTCCAGGTTTTTGTTGAGTTTGGCATGGACAGACCAGCAGTGTCGCTGAACCCTGGGGCTGTAGGAAAGGGCTGAGTGTAGCTTTGCTGGCTGAAGATGCTGGCAGCTCTCGTGGATCTCACAGGCGACTCAGCCTTGCGCTGAAGGTACGGAAGGAAGTGACTCATTGTGCTGTTCTTGCAGTCACGACTGCACAGTAGTTTGAGAAGCAGCTTCTTGCGAGCCCCCTCTGACCCCCCTTGTGCTCTCTGTGTTGCAGGATGTGATCCAGGTATCTAAAAAATACCTCCCAGGGATGGCAGTGGGGTATTCCAGTGCTAAGCTGACCTTGCATGTGGGAGATGGTTTTGAGTTCATGAAACAAAATCAAGAAGCCTTTGATGTGATTATCACAGACTCGTCTGACCCCATGGGTAAGAATTCTGGCCATAAAAGGGCACTGCTTTCACACACCCTGCTTGCCTCCATTTTTTTTTTCTTGTGCCCACCTCCTGGAAGTTATGCCAGCCTGCTCGGGATCCTTTCAAGTGAAAAGACTTGCTGACTTGATTCTTTTAGTAGGGAAAGGGATGGATGGAAACCATAAAATTGTTTTAGCAGGCCTTCAAAGCCAGCTGTTACATTTCTCTCCTCAAAATTCAACTCCAGCAACTGTTTCTTCTGGCAGAGCTGTCCCCTGAGCCCAGCAAGCCCACGGGGGATGCAGCACCGTGCTGGCAGGGGCAGTTTTGCACATGTGCCTGTTGATAAAGCTCACACTGCTGGTGCAGCACCTACCCTGAGATGGCTGTGGCAAGGCTGCAGTATTTCTGAAGGGGGAAACTGGGTAGAGAGACCAAACGTAGATATTCCTCATTTTAGGAACCCGACAATGAGTGCCTGAGTCACCTTCAGTCTTGTTCTGGTCAGCACAGAGAGAGGCATCTCTAAAAGCCAGTTTCGAGCAGGAGTTCTGCTTAAAAGATGCTCTGTGAAGTGAGGCAGCTGCTGGGACTTTGTTTGGTAGAGAGACCTGGGCTTGCTGTTTAGCAGAACTAAAATCCTGGCTGTTTTGCCCTGCTAGGTGCAGGCTGGGATTCACCCAGGGTCAAAACTTTTCTTTACTCACCTTTCTCCCAGGTCCTGCAGAAAGTTTGTTCAAAGAATCTTATTACCAGCTGATGAAGACAGCCCTGCGAGAAGATGGGATTCTCTGCTGCCAAGGTGAGGATGCTGTCCCTGGGCAGAGGCTGATGCCAGACCTTTGCACACCAAGCGTGAGGCACAGAGGGGACTCTTCCTGGGGAGGTGTGATGCAGGGAGTGAAAGATTTCATCTCCCAGCAAAAGCAATGGTTTTGATCTGTCTGTGTCAGCTCGTTAACTGCTGGACTGGGCTTAGCAAAACGAGCACAAGGGTCTTGTCTTTGAAACTGCGTGAGCTGTGCAGGTTGAGACTGGAACCGCTGTTAACCTGGCACAGTTCTGAGCAGAGGAGAGGGGCAGCTCTCACCTTGCATCTCCACTTCCTTTCTCCCTGCAGGTGAGTGCCAGTGGCTGCACCTGGATCTCATTAAGGAGATGCGTCAGTTCTGCAAGTCTCTGTTCCCGGTTGTGGAATACGCCTATTGCACCATCCCCACATATCCCAGCGGGCAGATTGGCTTCATGCTCTGCAGCAAGAACCCAGTGAGTTTCAGGCACCTCGAGTGCCCTTTTCCATTCCCTAGAAGCCTGCCTGAGGCTGTCCCATGCAGAGCTTGAGCTGTGGCACTGAACTCTCCCAACTGTGGGGCCTCAGGATCCTTGATGAGCCCTGGCTCTGCCAGCCCAGAGCTGCAGTGCAGCCTGCTCGGTGCTGAGTGAAGTGCAGAATTGATCATTTTAGAAATGGTCATAATTTTCTGTCTAGCACAACAAACTTGGAAGGGAGGAAGTCACTACCAATTTCCAGAGCATGTTAAGGCTTTGGCTGACTGATGCTGGCTGTTGCAAAGTGAGCATCTGCTAAGAACCAGCCTGGGACTGGTGATCTGCTCACAGAGACCTCCAAGTGAGGGTTGGTGTGAGGATGTGGGCTGGAAACTCTGTCAGACCCCTGCACGTTGCTCTTTTCCCAGCCTGCTTCAGTGTGACTGTCAGAGGGGTTTGGGGTGCCAGCATTGCTGCTGCTGCTGCACGGGATTAATCTGGGATGCTGGCAGCAGGCACTGTGCCAAACTGAACACAAACATGGATTCTCCTCTGGAGAGCAAAGCCTTGCTGCTTGGATTCCCCAGCACTCCCACAGCTTCATCTGGCACATGGCACGTGCAGTGTGACCTCATGCACTGACATCTGTGCATAAGGGCTGCTCACAGGAGTCACAGAGCATAAACCCCAGCCCTCGGGACTGGGGCTGCGCAGAACCTTTGACCTCATACTAGAACAGAAAGTTACTTGTTTTCCTGTGAGTCCTCTCAGTTCCCTGCCACGCATCATCAGGGTGCCTGTCACGCATCCTTTGGCTCCCTACCCAAACAGTCAGAGCTACCTGGCTTTGTTTTTGCAGAACACAAATTTCCGGGAGCCTGTGCAGCAGCTCTCACAGCAGCAAGTAGAGGATAGGAGTCTGAAATACTACAACTCCGATATTCACCGGGCAGCGTTCGTTCTGCCAGAGTTTGCACGGAAGGTAAGCCAGGCTGTGCCACGACACCTCCCTCAAGGATGAGGTAGGAGTGGGAGTAGACAGGACTGAGGATTTCCTGCAGCCCCAAAGATTTCTGTGGGCAAGTCGGAGCAGAACAGGGTTCTGTGTGATAGAGCAGAGTATGAGTCAGGCAGGGAAGAGAAATGTAGTTCATTTCGGAGCTGTTCTTTGGGCTGGTGTCCCATGCCTTGATGACAGATCACTCCTACTTCACCTACCAAAGCCAGGTCCAAGCGCCTGCAGAGCTGGTGTTTCCCGCTGGAAAGCTCCAAAAGTCTCAGATAAGATGTGGTTGTGGTTTCTAGTGTAAACCAGAGGGTAAAGAAAGGATGCTCCACCGTAGTTCAGTTTGGCTTCTCGAAGGACCGTGTGTATTTCTGCATTACTCCATCATCCACTGGGCTGCAACTGTGGGTTCCAGAAAAAACCTCCTTAGAGTGTCGTAGGGATGAAGGCAAACCCCAGAAGTGTTGCAGAGGTGGTGATTTACATTGCTGCTGAGGACTAGCGGAGCTGTGTCGGGTCCATGCTGACGCTTTGGCTTTGGCTCTCTGCAGGCCCTGAGTGACGTGTGAGACCGAGACGCTGCTTCCTTCCTTCAAGGTGGACCCTGAGATCGTCAGTGATGTGGTTGGGACCTTCTCAGCAGACTGCAGATTTGCTCTCCACTGTGTGGGCTTGTTTAACCCTTGGCTAGCCAACATTCCCTCTGATGTGTTAAAGATGATGGGACATAAGCCAGATAGGACAATTGAAAAGGTCCAGTGACTTTTTGCGTGAGGTCAAAACTGTTCTTTCCAGTGCTGGAAACGTAAGATGTCTTTTTCCTTTCTCTCGTCTCTGCACCCACTCTGAATTCTCCCATCCCAGCCACACCCCACACCCCCCCAGCTGACGTGATGTATTTATAACTGACACATATTTCTGTCTGGTGGTCTGGGAAGAGTCCAGAGGGTCCCTGAGTCAGCCTTAAGCACAGAGAGAGAAGGAGAGAGCTTTGTGCACAGTCAGCTCGCTCTCTCCTCGCGGGAGCTCCCTGCTGCTGAGACATTTTGACTGGTAACGGGTCTGAGCCTTTGTGTCCCACTGCCCTCCAGTGACTTCTGCACTGCTCTGCAGCACGGCTGGAGAAGTCACAGTGCAAACTGTTGCCATTCACAACAGGTCTCTCTCCAACCCTGATGGAGTAGCAGTATTAAACACCAGCCAGACAGGCTGGCAGCAGTCTTGTGGGTTTTTTTGTTTTTGTTTTGTTTTGTTGGGGGTTTTTTTTGGGTTTTTTGTTTTTGGTTAATTTTTTTAATTGGTTAGAAACAGAAGTGCTGAGGGTACCAACAGGTTGACTTCTGTTCTTACCTCTGCCCGCAGAGAGGTTCCAAAGAATGTTTATCAATATGGTGATAGGTGCTTTATATATATATATATACATATATATATGTATATATATAAAAAAATATATATGTATAAAAACCAAACCTTAGCTCCATTGCCTGCTGTTCAGTACTGATGTCGGGGAGTCGGTTGTGCTGACAAATCTCTCATCTCAGAGTTTGTAATGCTGAGATGCCTCAGGCCTGGGTATTTGCAAGTCCTTAGGAGGCATCATTATTTCCACTGCTGCCCCCAGATGCGTAAATTGTTTTTCATTGTACTCTGTAAGATGGATCTGCTTCCACTTCTTTACTTCTGTTCTGGAGATTCCGTACCCCTGCACAGTGGGAATCACCCTCCCAGCACAGCCACTGTGCTGTTGTCACTCTCTTGCACTCGATTAAACATTTGGCTCTGGTTAAGGTGACACCAGTGTGGGTCATTGTTCTTTGGGGTGGGAAAACGGAGATCCTGGAGATCTGCTGTGCTTCCAGGTGCGCTCCCTAGTTGGCCTGACTTCCTCTCACTTACTTTAGGGATGACAAGTTACCATCAAAAGTGAGCTTTGAAGAGTGATCCCATTGCAGTTTTTGTATTGTAGCATAGCTGCCCGATAGCTCCTGCAGCTTTTGTCATCCTCTGTGCCTGCAGGCTCAGTACCTGCTATTCAAGCTGTTCTCCAGTCCAAATGCTGCCTGTGGTACAGTTTTACAAGTGGTTTTCCAGCTGCCCATCTCCCTGCTGCTATCAGGTGGTTCCTGTCAGTCCTGGACCCGCTGAGCTGCACCCTCCTTTCCTCTGCAGAAATGGCAGTGGCTCAGAAGCTCTGAGGGCTGAACCACCGAGCTCCAGCTGGGCAGGCTGGGGAAAGGCACTTGGTGGCACCATGAGAAGGCAAGAATACTCCTGAGCAAGAGAGAACCAGAGCACGCAGACTTTAGCAAAGGTTGGGGTTGAGTTTTGCTGTAATAGTGACCCTACAAACAGCATCTGTGGTCCAGCCACTGTGTGCCCACAGCGGAGGATTTCTGGGGTCAGTAGTGTCCTGCTTTCTCCTGTTTCTGATGAGACTTAACTCTTCTTTCCCAGTGTCTCCTTCTACCACCAGTGTTGGGACAGTTTCTCTGTGGTTGCCAGGGTTTGCAAAGCATTGCTGAGCTGCAGAGCTGAGTCTGGATCTCCTCTGTATTCTTGTATTGAGAAGATAACACCTATTTTTCTCTTAATTGTCCAGGTGACTGTCCTTGTTCTCACACATCTACCAATTAGTTTGTGCTAATGAGGCATTTTCATTGCTCAACTCTTGTATTTTTATAAGGAGCAGACCACTAATGGAGGCTGGTTCTAGCTCCTCCTGTTTGAATTTCTGTGGGACCTGAACCTCACTCAGCCCTTCATCCTTGACAGAAAACTAGCTCTGCCACTTTCCCCTGGAACGGGAATCAAGAGCAGGACTGTAGTCTGGCAAGGCCTTAGAGCAGCAGCCAGCTAGTAAAAAGTTCAAGCCTTTCACCCATCCTCGGTGAGTACAACAATGCCCAGGAGGGAAAGAGCTTCCTCAGACCTGTTGTTGGCCTCTGCACAGCTAATTATTTCTTTAGGTTCTTTGAGCTCTCTCCAAATACGTGAGTTCAGCAAGTAGCCAGTGATGAGAGCAGGAAGACAGGACTGTTTCCCATCCAAGTCACACATACTCTGTCCACAGGGCTCTATAGATATATTTTCTGAGGGATTTGAAGTTGTTGTTCTCCACAGACAGTTCCAAATATTTCAGCGCCTTCAAGGTGAGAAGGCAGAGATGAGTGCCTGCATCAAGCACTCATTAAATGAATGCAGCAAGAGAGGGAGCAGGGGCTTGTGCAGCTGTAGCTGGTTCCTCCTGAGCAGCTCTGACCTTCAGGATTTACAAATCACCCTGTGCTGAGCACTGCCACGGGTCTGTGTGCCCTGTGAGCTGCTCGGATGGTGTTTGGCACCTGTGTGTAAAGACCCATCATCCCTTCCACAGATTCGTGTCTGAGCTGTTACACTGCAGGACGAGGTGGCCAACGGACACTGGGAGTTGAAGAGACAGGAAGTTTGGGTAATGCTCAACAGGAGGAAACTGGGCAATGTAGAACTGAGCACCAACCACCTGAAAGTCACTTTTGCAGTGTCTCTAGGTGGGCAACTAGAATACCTGAGTAGCCTTTTTCAGAGTTTCAGCTGCCTTTTGCCTAAGGCCAGTAAAGCAAGGCTGTTCATAAGCAAAGAGTCACAAACATGGTGTTTGTCTAGACACGCTGCAGTCATGTTCCAGCATCTCATTAAGCCAGGAGCACATGAACAGGGATAAGTTTTGTCCCAAGTAACGTACAATGTAATGTCAGTCAGAGCAGGTGGAGACAAGCAAGGGAATGGAGCCCGATGGGCTTCAGCACATCCATTGCTCAAGTCTCTTGGCACCTTTTGAACTTGTGTCAAGCTGCTCTGAGCTTTACTCATTGAACTAACTCAATTTTTAGAAGTTCAGAAAAGAGTTTCAAAAATTTAAAAGAATCCTCTTGCCTGTATCTCTTGAGCCCTTTCAGTCAGTTAACTGATGTGAGCATCATATTCACCCAGAGTTAACGTTATTGAGGCCTGGATGAATTATGGATGGAGCTTGGCTGGAGCAAGAGGCTGCTGAAGAATGGCATTCATCTTTCACCAGAACAGCAGTCTCAGCCAGCAAGCAGTGAAAGTATTAAAAACTGCCACCAGGTTGAGGGAGAGGAAGGTTCCCTTGCTAAAATGATGGGGGAAGAAGAGGGAAGAGTGTGGACAAGATGAAATGACAGCTCAGGTCTAGCAGAAGAGCCAGACAAAATGCTGTTACAAAGCAAGAAGAGAAATATAACCAATTTAAATACTGGGAAGTCTGGGGAATGCTCTTTCCTAGTCATGTGTAGGATGGAGTTTAGTGCTTTTAAAATATGCAAAAGATGGGGAACTGGAGCCAGGGAACTGCAGTTATAGCACAGTGATGTGTGAAGCAGGTAAAGATGGGAGTGTTATTACAAATGTCGGGGATCTCAGTGCAGCCTTTCAGGGACAACAGCTCCATGGCTAATGGGGCTTGAAATGCCCAGGGCTGCCAAAGCAGGGACTCCACAGGACGCCTCTCCTTGGTGCTTGAGGGCTGCTGCAGCAACCCACAGCCGAGCATCTCCAGGAAGGAATTTACTAAACAAAGCTAATTCTGTGTTAAGAACAAGATGAAGTGTGTGATGCCCCTGCATGTGTTTTGCCTCCTTAAGCTGTAGGAGAGGAGTAACCAGAACCCCACACTTGCTGCAATTCCTGAACAAGGCTCTTCCAGCCAAGCAGTGCCTTCTGTGGCAGTCCCACAGGCCCTGTGTCAATGCCCCTGGGGAGCTCTTGGAATTCCCACCAGGTGCAGTGCATAAGCAATCCCTCAGGTAATCCAAATGGTAAAGTTTCCATCCAACCCTTGCCCAGCCAGTGTTGCCACCGATGGGACAAGTCTGGTGTAACAGAGGTCAGTGCATGGCAGGAGACAACAGCCCCAGATTGCACAGCCTGAAATGCCTCCTGCTTGGAGCCAGGCAAAATGTTTCAGTGGAAAACACGTCTTTTTAAATAGAAGTGTTTCACAGTGAGTAGTTATTTTTGAGGAAGATTTTTAGTGGAATAATTGAAATGTTTAACTTTGCCTGCAGTCAAATAACAGAAGGCTTTGAGCATCCTACTGAAGCATTCTGCTTGCCCTCCCCTCACCCTCCTGCAGTCCCCTTGGGGTTGGCAGACAGAGAAGGCAGCACAGCTGCCCCTCCCCAGAGAGTTGTGACAGGTTTGTAGTCGTGCCTGCTGTGAGAGCAGCATCCCCATGGTCCTTCCTCCCCTCCTCATCCTCCTCCTCGCACCTGCTCTGAGCAGGGATGGGGCTGCTGCTGTCTCTTCCCTGGGTTTGGTAGATCAGTGTCAATGAGGAGCTGTGGCTGAAACAGCCACCTGCACACTCCTGAGAGCCATGGCTGAAACAGCCACCTGCACACTCCTGAGGGCCCTGGGGACCACAGTGCCAGGCAAAACTGCAGCCCTGGCCTGTGTAATGAGCTGGCATTTCAAGCTTTTGAATGAATGAATTTCCCCATCCAGGAGGGCTCACAGCTGCCAGCTAACGATTGCTTTATTTATTGCATTTGCCTTTGTAACTTGAGGGCAGAGACCAAGGGTTCCAATGACAAGAAAGTATTTTAACTCTTCCTTCAGCTGCAGATGGGTGCCTTGCCTTATCTTTGGGAAGCAGAAACTTCTGGAAGCCTGGTGTGATTCTGCTGTGGTGACCTGAACCCAGACCAGGCAACAAACAGGCAAAAGGCAGCAAATATCCAGGCCATAGAGGAGAGCAATTGAGACATTATCCCAGTCCTTAATGTGGCATTTGGTGCCAGACACGGTGATAGCTCTTGTGTTCCTGCAGTGCCCGGGGTTTGCTGCTACACAGACACACTGAGGAGAGCTCAGAGGCCTCTTTCTTGAACAATAAAACTTCTCCCTCTGCATGTTGGATGTGCAGCCTTCTCACAAAACGATGGAGGTTCTCTCGAGTGACTGTGGAAGCATATCCTGCTGCTTTTCTGAACCCAGTCTGCATCTCTGCTGGAGCCATGCTAACTGTGAGGCAAAATCCTTGGAGAGGCAAGCCTTTCCTAGTTACTGTGTGCAGAAATTCCTTTTGGAGCATGCCCACCCCAGGTTCCCGTGGTTGTGTTCACAGGTACGCTGATTTTAGAGAGATCTGCCCTCACTGTGAAGTTCCAGAAATCCACTCAGGCCATGTGCAGCCGAGGGCAGGAAAGCATCAAAAACCATGACTTCCAAAGGGGTGAGTCAGATAACAGAGAAAGTGGTAAGATGAAAGAATAATCAGAAATGTTTATTGTTCCAAGGGAAGATCGTTACCAGTTCCTGTACAGGGTCATAAGCATTTAAGGGTTAGCAAAAAAAAAAAGAAATAAATTTGAGGCGTTCTTCAAGGTCAGACAGCGAATGCCCATGGAATAGGAACAGTAGCAATGAAGAACAATCCTGGTGCTGTATGTTGAAATCCATCTGATTACAAAAGAGAGGAAGTTTTATCACCAGAGAGTTATTTGACTTCCTTTGGAGGAGGCGATGGTGCTGTGTCTTGTGGTGGGGAGGTGGTCAGCAAAGGGGCTGGAGTTCAGACTAACATAGGGGAGGCAGCAGAGGGGATGTGAGGAGAGGGAAGGGCACTCGGGAATATGGAGGAATCTGGAAAAGAGGTGCCCGATATTGAGGGAAGCTGTAGCAGAACTCAGGGGGAACTTGTTTGGATTCAGAGATCTGTTCCTACCGTGGGCACTTGTGCTTTGATGTGACCCTGTTCACTCCGTCCCAGCTGGGAAGGGACACTCAGCCTTGCCCGGGTCAGACGCACAGGTTTTGGCTGGGCTGTGCTTGTCAGCAGGGCCACGGGCTTGCTGCTGGTGTATCTGAGCAGGAACTCTCCGAGGTAACAAGGTAACAGTTATTTTATTACTGCCCGTTAATTCCAGGACAGATTCACAGCAGCCTGGTCTCCACTTGCATCTCTGTGGGTCTCCCTAAGAGCCGATCTCTAGCTCAGCACGTTCTCCCCTCTTTGGTAGGAGCATTGTCACTCTTTTGACCCTGTTGGCTCAATGGAACATGACAGAAAACAGCCCATCCTGGCTGCAAGGAGCAGACAAAGCTGCATTTGTTGGCACAAGCAGCTTGGGCGGAGCAGAGGGCCCCCAGCACGGAGACCTGCCTGCACTGCTGCACCTGTCTGCCTGGCTTTGGGGCCAGTGGGCCCACAAGGGTTGGTCCTGCCTCACAAATCCAGGATGGGGCTCACCCTGTCAGCCCAGGCACATCTCACACCCTGGGCACCTGCCCCTCGTTCCTGTTGGGCAGCCAGCTGTGCTTTCTCCGTTTGGTCTTCTCCCACTTTCGCCTCTCCTGGAGCACATTGGCTGTGGGTCCTATGGTACCTCCCGGTGGTTTGTCTGCTCCCTGGAGCTTCCCTGCTCCGTCTCAGTCCCAGACTGGGAAGCGTTTGGCAGAATCCATTGCACGGGGCTCACACAGCAATCCTGATAAACCAGCACCATCAGTTTAAAAGGAAACAGCTTTTGCTTCCTTTTAAATGTTTCATCCGGATGTGGTGCATGGAAAGCAGCTCTCACATGGAGAAGGGAAGAAACAAGGAGGTTTGCAAAGTTTTCGGAGGTAAATTCATATCTAGAAATTGCCAGAATGTTATTTGTCCCCACAAGACTCTATGACTCAGAAAAGGGTTTTTTTCTATTTTCCAATGACAGATTCTAGCATTTCTTTCACAGTGTGCATGGAAGTGATAGCATCTTTTCCCTCAAGAGCATCCAGGGTGATATAAATGGCAGTAGGAGCCAGATTATTTGCAGGCAAATTTCCATTATGCTGTTTCCAGGAACTGTAATGCTGGTAAGAGGTAGAACCGACAAACAGGTTTTTCTGCCTTCAATTCTTCATTCTGCCACAGCATCCTCTGGCCAGGTCACCTCTCTGTGGGGCTTTTTTTGTGCTAAATTAGGATAACAATTTAGCTTTTTGCTGTCATTTGTTGTTGGGGTCAGAGAAGGACTTGCCGTGGGGCGAGTGCTTCTGGAGAAAGGGCTGGCGATGAGATGGGATCTCAGCTCAGCCTCTGCATCTCACAGGCAGGTGACAGAGCCTTAGATTTAGGCAAGTCTACATTTTAGAAATCACTCTGGCCTGAAAGTTCTAAGGATGGCAGATCAGGGCTACTTATAAAATTAGTTATTTATTAAACAGACAGGAGATAACAGATGAAAGATGTTAATCAGAGTTACTTCCCAGTACAAAGTAAAAAAAAAAAAAAACTAGTAGATTACATCTTAACATAAAAGTGTACAAGAACAAGGCACCTATATTAAAGCTAGAAAAATAAATAATATTTATTGGAAATCAAATGTAACTTACCACCAAAATGATTATAAAGTACACGGTTTCCTTTCACCTAACCTCTGCAGGAGTAACCACCAAGCTGGCATCCCTGCTCACAGGAGAAACTCCACCCATTTCCAGGCAAACCAATGCCCCAAGCCTCTTTTCCATCCACCAATCTAATATTTCCCACTGACACAACCACAGTGTGGCACCAGAGTAAGAACCAACACACACCATCCTCGCTTTCTCCTTTACTGGGAGAGCTTCCAGCTCTGCCACCTGTGCACTTCCTGTCCCTTCTTCTGCCACTTCCACTCTTGTTTCAGAGTGAAAGACAATTGCTGAGTTCTTATCGTACGTGGCTAAATCTGTAATTAACTAACAAAATGATTTTGAGACCTTTTGCCCTGCTGCGTAACAAAGATAAAGGGAGCAAGGTTTAAAATCAGGATCTGTAGATTATATTTAACTAAGAACTAATAATATTCAGGAAAAATTAGGTCATGCCTTTGTAATTACAGTAAGTACTTACTTTTTAATTGTTTGCCTAAAATAAATAAGCAGCTAATCAACAACCAACCTTCAAGGCTGAGAGGTAAGCCATCTAGCGTGATAAGGAAATAACACCATAAACTACATTTTGTAGTTTGAAAACAAGATAACAGAGACTGAGCACGTGCCAATTCAGAAAGTTAATTAAAGGACAAATGATGAAGACTATGGAATGACTAGCAAAGTCCACCAGAGGGACTGTGTTCTTATGAAAGGACAGCAGATGGCAGCAAAGACTGTGAAATAATTATGTCGCGGTCATGATTTTTTAACTAGGCATGCTTTATGTTACCTATTTCTCTTTCTGTGTAATGAATACTTAACAGCCTTGTAAATATAAACTGCATGAACTCATCCAGTGGTTGGGAGCACTGATGGTGTGGCGCTAGCCCTGTAAATAAAGAATGACTGCTTAACAGCGATGTTCATTGCTGTTGAGTGAATTTCTTCGTTTCAAGAGCATTTTATATACTATATATATATCATCAACGTGTTTGGCTGAGGCATAGGTAAATCAGACATCTTTAACATCAGAGTCTGAGGTGAACGCAGGAGCATCCAGTTTGGGACCAGGTTTATGAGGCTGTTGTGAAGCCAACGTGTCTGGAGTCACAGCTATCTGGAATTCTGCAGGTTTTGGTGGCCCTTCAGTGACACCCATTTGATCTGTGACCCCTGGGATGTGTGTGCACCATTTGTGTGCTGTTGGTGCAATTCCCTCTGGCAGAGCACAGCCTTTCTTAATGCTGCCTAACAGATTGATTTGGTCCTTGGGGTTTTACAGGCTGATGCTGTTGAGTTTGTCAACTTGTTTAAAAGTTTGGCTCAGACACAATAATCCCTTTTTTCCCAGTTTTGGTTTTTCCTTATTAATGTGTACAAGGGTATTGTTATTACAGAAAATCCAGGAAGATGATTTCTCCTGTATCCCAAAGCACCCATGATGTTTTGAAGTTCCTTTTAAGTAGTGGGGGTAGATACAGCATGTAATTTTGAAATTATTTCGTCTGGAATTACAGCTCGGCCTGCTACACACTAGGTTCTCAGGAATTTCACCTCCTTAGAGGGACCTTGACAATTAGTTGAAGGCACCTCTTTTTCACTTAATCTATTCCATGTGTCCTGTGCTGGCACCGAGCCCTCAACTCTGTGGTGAGCAATGAACCTGCAGCCAAGCATGGGGATCTTGGGTGATCCCCTAAAATGGTGATGGAGTGCTGGAGCATCACTTACTCCCCCAAACCCTTTTTAATTCCCTAACCCCCCCCCCAATACATCTTTTTTGGGGGGTGTTAAAAGATTTTGTGCGTATTTTCCAGGTGTTACTATCAGGCAGGGGAGGTGTTTAATAGCTCCTCACACTTGACTTGGCTGAAATCAATGTTAATCACCCCAAAAAAAGTAATGAGAATGTCTGTGAGATCTGGGCATGGGGTCTGGGGGGCCAGGGCCAGGTTTTCTGGGGCTGGCAATAAAGGGTGGGGAGGCTGTGTTTTAGGGAAACAGATTCAAGGATTTTCAAGGGGCTGGGGCTGGGTTTGAGGGGCCTTGGATATGTTATGTTGGGCTGGAGGTTTGGGGGCCAGGGATGTATCATGGGAGGCTCAGATGGGCTTGGGAGACTAGGGAGAGGTTTTGGGGGACTTGAATAGGTTTTGGGAGACAAGGGACTGGATTTAGAGGACTAGAAATTGTTTTTGGATGGCTGTGCATGGGTCATGGAAGACTTGGATGGGTTTTGGTGGACCAGGGAAAGGGGTTAGGGGGTTGAAAATGGGTTTTCAGGTGGCAGGGATGTGTTCTTGGGTTTGTGGATGGATTTGAGGAGAGCAGGGCTGGGTTCAGAGGGATCACTGTTGGGTTTCAGGGCGTTCCTCCACCCAGATTGTTTCTGTTGTGACATCATGTGTTGTGATGGTGGTGTTGGAACCCACGGTGTTGTGAGGCTGGGTTGGGACAGTCAGGTGTCTCCAGTCCCCACTGGGTGCTCAGCTAGAGGATCCTGAGCCCCTGGTGAGGAGCCATCCCACCATGCTGACGCTGGTGGTAGGTGCCGAGTGCTATGACATAATGGCCATGATCGGGAAGGGGACCTTTGGAGAGGTGGTCCAGGGGCAGCGCAGGAGCACTGGGGAGATGGTGGCCATCAAGATCCTGAAGAACTCTGATTACAATGGCCAAATAGTGAAGAATGAACTGAGGCTGCTGCAGGCCTTGCAGGAGGGGGACACAAAGGACTCTCACATCATCCATTTCCTCGAGTCCTTCAGTGACACACTCTGGACCTACCTGGTCTTTGAACTGCTGCAGCAAAACCTCTGTGACTTCCAAAAGCAGAACAACTTCTCACCGCTGCCCGTCTGGCACATCCGCACCATCACGGCACAGGTGCTGGTGGCACTGGTCAAGCTGAAGGAGCTCTCCATCATCCACGCTGACCTTAAGCCAGAGAACATCATGCTGGTGGACCATGCCCGCTACCCATTCCGCATCAAGCTGGTTGACTTTGGCTCAGCCATCCGCCTCCCCGACGTCTGCCATGTCCAGGAGCCCTACATCCAAACCCGCTTCTACCGCGCACCGGAGATCTTGCTGGGGCTGCCCTTCTGTGAGAAGGTGGACATCTGGTCCTTGGGCTGCGTGATGGCTGAGCTGCACCTGGGCTGGCCACTCTACCCTGGCAATGATGAATACGACCAGGTGTGCTACATCTGCTCCACCCTGGGGCTGCCCCGGGGTGAGCTGCTCTGCGCTGCCCAGAAGGCACAGTTCTTCTTCCAATGTGTGCCACATTCCGCTGGTGCTTGGCAGCTCAAACCACCCGGGAGGGCGATGGCAAAGCCCATGGAGAGGAGGGAGCATATCTTTTCCTCACTGGATCAGCTGGCAGCAGTGAATGTGTGCCCGATGCCCGATCCTGACCAGGAGCTGGCTGAGCGCTGTGACCTGTACAGGATGGTGGAGCTGGTCAAGAGGATGCTCACTTGGGACTCACGTGAGCGGATCACACCCAGTGCTGCCCTTCAGCATCCCTTCATCTCCATGCAGGAGGTGAAGGCCAGCTTTGAGGCCACCCAGTACGACCAGCTCAGCCAGGAAGACCTGAGGTCATCCTGTAGGGATTCCAGCATGGCCGAGATCTTCCCCAGCACAGAGGAAGGTGCCTTCATCCCTGCCAGCCAGGGAGGCATCCAGAAGGCCACTGCCCAGATGGATGGTCTCAGCCTGGCTGAGTTGGTGGGGGACACTGGTGACAAGCACCAGCAGGACATCTGCCAAGCCCTCACCCACTGTGGAAGCCAGTACTGTCAGCATCACTGGTGTCCCCAGACAGAGCCCACTGAGGGTCACTTGACTGTGCTGGAGTGTCCCAGTGGAGTGCAATGGTACAGCCCAGTCGTTGGTGACATCATGGAACAGAACCTGCCTGGAAGATGCTACAACTCATCCCAAGCCAAGGTACAGGGAGGGGGTTCCTGAGCACAGACACTCTGCTTGGGGTCCCTTACACACGTGGGTTTCCTGGTGCCCCAAGTCCCCGGGTGCCTGAGGTCCCCACAAAGAAGGAGGTAACACTCACCCCCTCCCCATGCTTTCCCTCCTGTTCCCCAACATGGAGAGCTATGGTGATGTGGCGCGACCCCAAGCCTCCAGGGATTTGGAGAATGGACTCCGGAGGCTGGGCTGGGACACCCCTGCAGTACTCAGCACGCTCCTCCTATCACAGAGCCAGTGGCACCCACAGCACCACTGAGACCCCACAGCAACCCCTGCACACATTCCAGCAGCTCAGAACTTGCAAGAGACCGTCGTCTTCTTCCTCTTCTTCCTCACCCTCAAGTACCCCAGCCAGCAAAACCCAGCGTCTTGCTGGTGGAGACCACAGCCACAGCTGCAACAGGACATACTGTGCCAGATGCTACCGCCTCTGTTTCTCACACTGATCCCCCAATAAACAGTTTTGCCAAAAAATATAGCATTTCAGCTGATTCTTTGCCAGGGAAGTTTGGTACTGCCAAGACCTGAGGGGTGTCCCAGCTTCTCACCTGGGCCTGGCACAGCACTTGTCTTTGCTGTAGTGAAGCACCCACAACTGACCCCAGGACTGGAGGTGCCTCAGCACAGGCGGGTGTTCACTGCCCTGGTCTCACTGGCCACACTATGGCCTCCCTGCCCATCCGGGCACAGCTGGGCTCATGTTCAGCCGGCGTGTGCCCAGACGGGCAGGGGGAGGAACGGGCAGGGACAGCAACGGGCAGGGAAATGAAGGCACAGAGAGAAGAACGGGCAGGGACAGGAACGGGCNGGGGCAGGGAAATGAAGGCGCAGGGAGAGGAACGGGTAGGGAAATGAACGGGAAGGGAGAGGAACGGGCAGGGACAGGAATGGGCAGGGAAATGAACGGGAAGGGACAGGGAGATGAACGGGCAGGGACAGGAACGGGCAGGGGGAGGAACGGGCAGGGACAGCAACGGGCAGGGAAATGAAGGCACAGAGAGAAGAACGGGCAGGGACAGGAACGGGCAGGGAGATGAACGGGCAGGGGAAGGAATGGGCAGGGACAGGAACGGGCAGGGACAGGAATGGGCAGGGAGATGAAGGGGCAGTAACAGGAACGGCCAGGCCTCCCCCGCTGGGCCGCGCTCTGCTCTGGGGACCCCGAGCTGCCCGTGCAGGATGGAGCTCCAGACGCCACCCGGATACCCCGGACACAGCCTGGACACCGCGCACACCCCCCAGACACCCCGGACACCGCCACCTCCCTGTCCCGCCCAGCCCCGCCTCGCCTTCCGCCGCCGGTTCCGCCTCCGCCGCCGTTTCCGCTTCCTGCAGCGGCCGTCGCGATGTCGGCTCTGGCGGCGAATCCCAACAACCCCGTGGTTTTCTTCGATGTGACCATCGGCGGGCAGGTGAGGGTGCCCCGGGAGGGGCTGCGGGGATAACCGGGGGTGTCGGGGCGTTGTGGGGGTGAGAGGGCCCGGGCAGTGCGGGGTTCATGGCGGGGCCTGCAGGGCCGCAGCTGGGAGCGCTGTGAGGAGCGGTGCCGGGGGATGGACAGCGGGGCTGGGGGGGCACAGGGCCCGTGGGGAAGGGTGAGCAGGGGACAGGAGCAGCGCTGCCTCAGGAGGGG
Source organism: Pomatostomus ruficeps (assembly GCA_013400735.1). Taxonomy (NCBI): domain Eukaryota; kingdom Metazoa; phylum Chordata; class Aves; order Passeriformes; family Timaliidae; genus Pomatostomus; species Pomatostomus ruficeps. The sequence continues at coordinate 127,378 of VYZT01052753.1, forward strand.
CCTGGAGGAGTGAATGAGGAGACCGAACCTGTGGGAGTGCTCGGGGTCGGGCGGCGGGGGTGTGTCTGGGTGTGTGGGGGTGTGAGGGGATGAGGGGACCGGGAAGTCTCACCTGCCCCCGTCTCTTCAGGAGGTCGGCCGCATGAAGATCGAGCTGTTTGCAGATATCGTACCCAAAACAGCAGAGAACTTCAGGTAAGGAGCAGCTGCCATTCCTGCAGCTCGGCCTGGACTGGAACTGCGAAGACTCTCTGGTGCAGGAACAGCTTTTGGTGGCAGAGTGATTAGCTGACACCCGCCCCAAACTGCTTCGCCTGCTTTGTGTCTCTCTTTGTGCTCAAAGATGCTGTGTGGCATCCTGGTCTCTCAGAGGAGCCTGTCTGGCTGGAAGGGGTCCAGTCCTCCTCAGCTTCCTCTGTGAAGCCTCCTGATCTGTGCTGTGCATTTAGAACAGGCAGTGCCTTGTGCCATGTTGGAGGCCTCCTGGCCACCCAATTCTCCTCCCCTCAGCTCAGGGATGCACCATGTGAAATCTCACTTCCATCGGAGGGATGGACATACCCTGGTCTCTGTCAAAAACAGTGCAGCCCCACATCAACTGTCTCTTACAACCTTGGTGTTAAATCCCTGACCTCCTCACCACAAAGAGCACAGAAAATGTTTTGAAATGGCAAGTTCCTGTTCCTGTTTCACTGGGAACACCCCTGACATAATAAGGAAAGTCCTGTGCACCTGTTAGTACAGCTCTCAGAGTTCACATGCACCTAACTCTCTGCTCTCTCTTTGTTTGCCAGGCAGTTCTGTACAGGTGAATTCAGGTAGGTGGATTATAATGTGCTTTAAGGGTCCCCCTGGAGAAACAGGACTGGGGGAGGTGGAAAGGGTTTGTCTTGCAGTTTTTCATGTTGTGCCAGTACAAAATGAAAACATTACAGAAATCTGTTGAAATTCTGAGGGGCTTGGAGACTCACAGAGATGGCAGGTTTCCCCTTTTGATGTGACATTTTTGTGCCCAGGTGGCTCTAAAAAACCGTCTGCAAAGCCCACCTGCTCGTGCTGCACATTGCAACGGGATCTTGTGAAGATGATGGTGTGGGTGTCACAGGGAACAGAGTAATTTCATGTGCAGAGCCCACTTGAGGCTTCCTTTTGCCTCCAGCAGCAGCAGCTGAGAGGCTGAGGCACTTGGTTTTATTTGTTGCAACCCTTTGGGACTCTGAATTCCTGGGAGAGTTTTGCATTAGGATAGCCAGCAAGTTGCAATAATTTTCCTTTTTATTTCCTTACAGGAAAGATGGTGTCCCTATAGGTTATAAAGGAAGTACTTTCCACAGGTAAATCATGTGCTGTTGTTTAGACACTGAATAGCAGCCTGACCCAGACGGGGTTTTGTGACCTGTTTGTGGTGTTGGAGACATTTGTGGATCGTAGCCAGTGTAATTCTGTGGCTTTGGGGGACTTGGGGATGCTGTCGGGTATGCAGGCTGGGGTCACTGGGAGGAATCCCCTGTTTCTGGTGTGCCACATCAGAAATACGGCATCTGTCACCTAATCACTATCCCTGGTCAAAGGCAATGAGTCCTAAATGACCTCATATCAACCACTAATTAATATTTGTGGTAGACTTTAGGCTGCAGCATTCACAGTCTCTGTTAACTTCGGTTGCGCAGCGAGGCAGAACCCCTTTTTACCTTACACTGAGCTTCTTGAGGCCTTTGGCCACTGAGAACTAAGTGTTGTTTTACTTCTTTAGGGTAATAAAGGATTTCATGATCCAAGGAGGCGACTTTGTAAACGTACGTACTCCTGTGCTCTTTTTGTCCTTTTCCTCTATGGCATAACGTGCTACTGTGCGTTAAGCAGAAAGGCAGTGAAGGGAGACAAGATGCAGCAAGAGAGAAGAAATGGGTCTGAAGTGACACAGAAAGGGAAGCTTAACACAGAAATGGAATTAACTGTCAGGATAGTAAATTTAAGTGGTCGTACCAGAGAAACCCGTTTGCATTGCTTCTACAGCTTTCCCTGGAGGGTTCCTCACTGCAGCATCTTTAAGGACCCTGTTGAAGGGTCCCTGCTCAGTCCTTTTGTCATCAAACAGGAAGGTCTCTGCAAGGCTGGATCCAAGGGTAGGGTGGCCTTTCTGCATTCCTCAAGTCAATGTGTCTGACGTGAGCCTTTGCAGAGTTCTGAGCTTGTGGGCTGTCAGAGTCTGTGACCTGCAGCTGTCACAGCCCCTGCTGCTTCCACTGTAAGTGTCCTGAGATCTGAGTGCTTGGGCTTGTAGTTAAGCACAAGGTGTTTGAACAAACTAGAAAACCTTTATTTTAGAAACTGTCCTTGGAGAACAGAGAGATCGCTTTCCTGTTTGCAGTGAAATCACAGAAAATAAGGTGAAATATGTAAACCCACCATAAGCCAACTTCTGCCATGCAGCCGCTCTGCTTTCTTTGTCACACCAGCCCATATTTCTGTGTCTCGTCGCTTTTCCCTTCCAAGTCCTGATGGGTCTGTACCAAGCAATCTGTAGCCTCCACTTCACTCTGGGAGGCTTGGATTAAACCTTACTGTCCCCATGGGTTTCTGTCAACACATGAATGGCAAATAATGGACCGTGTAGTTAGAAACCAGTTGCTGTTCTTGTTCAGAAATAAAGCACTGAATGTGTTCACTGCTGCTGTATATAAATGGCAGTACAACATCTATTTTTCCCTTTCCTCTTGCTTGAAGATTTTAAATTTAATTTTTAAATTGAATTGTTGTTTAAATTGAATGCTGTGACTGACTGGGTACCTCTCTCGTGCAGGGAGACGGCACTGGAGTGGCCAGTATATACAGGGGTCCTTTTGCAGATGAAAACTTCAAGTTGAAACACTCTGCTCCCGGCCTGCTTTCTATGGTGAGTACGAAATAATGACATTACAGACTAAAAAGCCTTTGGTACTTCCTCTGTGCCCTTTCCCAAGTGTATGCATTATTTGCTGGACAGCAGAATCTCTGCCACTGGGTACAAGGTCTGCTTTTTAACTACCAGTCAAGCAGTTCCTTATGGGTTAATATGTTGAGTAACACAATAGTCCTGATCCAGCATCATCCTTTCTTTGTTGCCTGTTGGAGCGCTGGGACAGGCTTGGCTTGATAGCTTTCAGAAGAGCTTAATTCTTACAGTTTTTGTACGGTGGTGAGTTGGTGGTGTTTTCTTATTTCCTGATACTGTTATCAAACCCTGACCTCAACAAGGATGAAACAGAGAGATTTGGGAGTTCCAAAGCCACAGCAGGGTTACCACGGTATCTGTTAAAACAGACCTTCCTATTCAACATAGGAGGAGAGACTGAAACCATTGCACATTGCCTGGTAGGAACAATACCCTGACTTTTGGGATAGAAAGCAAACGGAGCCAGTGCTTCAGAGTTCCTGTCCACAACTGTTTCTTCCCCAGCTCTTTCAGCTGCTCTGCCCTTAAAACCACTTGCTTAGGACATTTCATCGTTTGGGTTAGTTATTCATCCATGCTAAAACATGGCCCAGAAAGAGGTGTCAGGGCACAGCTAAGCAGCTGGTGTACTGTGGTGTGAGAGAAGGGATTCACAGCAGCATTGCCAGCTTTGTGTCAAAGTGGCTCTGAACTTGTTATACTGGGTCAAACCATGGATCCCAGGAACAATGGATCCCAGCTGGATCCTTTTGAGGCTGGCTAGCATTGACTAGAAAGCCAAAATTACCCTGTCCTGTGCAGTCCTGCAGCTGCAGAACTTGCCTGGTTCACTCATCAGGATGGAAATTTGCTCTAGTAGCTTCTGGTTGTCAGTATTGCAAATGGCCTTCAGCTTCACAGAGATGTTTTCTTAATAGAGTGGAAATGCTCTGGATTTTGTATTTGGGTGTGAATAAAATTTCACATCTGCATCCCACTGTTCCTGTGAGCCCTGTGCCGATACAATTGTTACTTTTCTCATCATAATCATCAGAACACCTTTTTTTACATTTTATTTTAACTCAGAGGAAACCTCCCAAACCCCAGGAATCAGCTTTTTTTTTTTTTCTTGCCCTGGTTTCTGGCTTTCAGTTTCCCCAGGCTACCGCCAATAAGTATTTGTCACCAAAAAGTTCAGCCTTTTTTTCAGGAGTGTGCTCTAGAGCCTGGACTTCAGCACAGTCTTGTGCTGAACACACCTTTGTAGAAATATAATAAATAGTTGGTGACGCGGCTCTTGCGCACTCTGGTGTGACCGGGGGTGGTGACTTGCTACATCCCAGCACAGGATGCTCTCCTGCAGATGTGTATCTTGTTTCCTTTGGTTTGTCTAGCAATACACTAAAAATAAGAGGGTCTTGAGCAGCAGCTCTTTGTTATGTGTCTGCCTTCAGTTTTGGCCAGTCTGAAATTGTACACCCGTCGTATTTTGCCATTCTCAACCCCCAGGCAAACAGTGGTCCGAGTACCAACGGCTGCCAGTTCTTCATCACGTGCTCCAAGTGTGACTGGTTGGATGGGAAACATGTTGTGTTCGGTGAGTACCTGCGCTAAAATCCTGGAGTAGCAGCTCACGGACACCCCTGCAGGGCAGCTGTTAAAATAAATAGCGAGAATCAGAATCTTCTGAGCTGGGAGGGACCCAGAGGGATTATCAAGTCCAATTTCTGACCCTGCATAGGACCCCCCGACAGTCCCACCCTGTGCTTGAGAACATTGTCAAAATTCTCCTGGAGCTCTGGCAGCCTTGGGGCTGTGACCATTCCCTGGGGAGTCTGTTCAGTGCCCCACCACCCTCTGGGTGTGGACTGCTCATTCTTCCCTCCACACTTGTGCAGTCCAAGGGATCTGGGCAACCTGTGATGGATCGCTGTTGAAATAAATAATTTTTTCGCAGGTTAGCTTTAATCCAGATCAGTGTTCAGTGTACTGCGTTTCTACACAAATCCTTGTGCCAGTGCAGAAGGCACAGATGAGTGGAGGGATCCCTTTCTTCTCCACTATCAGAGAGGGCTGAGCTTTCATCAGAGTTTTTGGAGAGTAATTCTGTGAAATCACATCTGCTAACTTGCATTTACTGCTGCATGTACTGTAGGGATTCCAGGCCAGCCTTAAGCTGGTGGTCTCAAAGCCCAAATTTCTATTTTCAAATTTTCACACCACCCCTGTGATGAGAAAAGGCAGTTAGTCTATGCTGACTGTGGAGAATATTTGAAGAGGGATTGTTTCTTTTATGAATTTAGAGATCAGTAACAAACCCTGAAATGCCCAATGGCTACACACTACACAGGGCTTTTCAGGAGGAACAAGAATGCATGTACCTGTGATGAGTGGGGGGGAAAGAAAGGTAAAAAATGGCCATACTGAAGTGGATAAATTTTCTCATTCTAGGTAAAATTGTGGATGGACTGTTGGTCATGAGAAAAATTGAAGTAAGTTTGAATATGACTACTTCCCTGTGAATGTCCACATTGGAAAGTCATGTACAGGATTAAGTAGAGTTGTCCTATTTTCTCCTGCTGTCTGTTTACAGAATACCAGGAGAGAACACAGAATACAGTGTTGATAACTGGCACTATCAGTTGACATCATTTATAATGTAGCAGGAAATCTGTTGGAGCACAGGCGGTCATATGACTTGGCCTTGGAAATGCTGGGCTCCTGTGGCTCTGATAGTCTTTGAGTGGGTATTGTGTTCTTGGCGTTATTTGCTTTGCGTTTGTTCAGGAGGCCGAATTAAAAACTTGTTCCATCAGCAGCTCAGACAAGAGCGTAAAGCATCTCACTTCTGTGCCATTGCCTGGGATTATTCAGTGGATGCAAAATCATCAGTTCTGCTGATCCATGATCAGCATGTTTAATAAGAAAAATTACACTAATCTCCTGATGGGCTTCCAGGAGCTGAAGATAAATACAGTTTGGGTGATGATTGCTGCCAGCGTCAGGCCTGGGTGCCATGGCAGGATAATGAGGAGGTTTAACAAACAGCAGCAAGTTCTCTGAGGCAGCCAGCACTGACTCCATGACACACGTGGGATAATGTGCACAAGGGCCTCTCATCTAGAAAGTGGGGCAAACACAGAGCTGTTGGGTTTTGAGAAAAGGTCACGTGGAAGGAGCTGTGCAGCATGGTATAACCTGCTGGAGAGTTGCAGTGAGCCTGCTTTGGGTATCAGCGCAGTGAGACCAAAGTAAAGAAAATTAGAGATTCAGAGAAGAACAGCTGAGTCCAGCATATCAGGAGCTTCAGAATGAGGGTTGCTTTACTGCTGTCTCTTTCCTTTCTGTATGAATAAAAGTTTGTTTTGCTTGTGGCAGCTGCTTTTAGTGTCCAAGCCAGAGCAGCCTCAAGTATCTCATGAGGAGCTCTCCAGTTTTTGCTCTGTTCCTTCCCTCCAGTTCAAAGGATCGGCTTCTGGTCTATGTCCCAAACCTCTGCTCACCAGCTTATGGTTGGGCCTGTTGCCAAATGTGTACTGGTGCCTTTTGGTTCCTCAGAGCTGTGTCTGGAATTCCTGCTCTTCATGTTATAGAGATACGTCTTAGCCAGTCTGCCAGTGCCTGTCACTGCCTGGGTTTGCTGTGCTTTTGTAAGTTTTAATGTTCTGTATTTGTTTGTCCCCAGAATGTGCCTACAGGTCCCAATAACAAACCCAAGCTGCCGGTTGTGATCTCTCAGTGTGGGGAAATGTGAAGCGCTGAAGGAGCAACGTGGTAAGTCTCAGTCTTCACGGGCACACTGCCATGAACTCTGGGCTGCTCTGCTTCTTACTTTTCTCTTGACTTATTTTCATGTTCCTTTGAACCTGCAGAGAGCTGTCTCAGCTCAGTGAAACACGAGAAAATACTTCTCTAACAGCATTTGTTCTTTGCCGGCTCAAGTCCCTGAACTGGCTTTCCTCCAAGCTGCACAAACACCAGAGGCAGCACAGCAGGGATGAGATTTTGCAGCTGCAGTCGAGGGGGAGATGGGTTTGTGGGAGCTTTTTCTTGGATTGGGTTAGGCGGCCTTGAAGCCTCGATTCTAGAAAGTGGATGAAAGGGAATTGCAGCAGTAATCCATCCGGCATTACCCAGGCAGTCTGGTTGCTGGGAGGCCTCACTTTGACCTGCAGGTTGGAGAACTCTCCAACAGCTACAAAAAGCAGAGTATCCAAGGGTGGGACAGGCAGGGATCAAGACAAGGAGAGGAGAAAGGAAGGACTTGAGTCTCCTTGCTCAGTGCAGCTGTAGGACCGCCACCATTGAAGGACCAAGGAATTACCATTTTACACAGTCTTACCTTAACTTGAAAAAAGTACCATTGTCCTTATCTGAAGGAGACGTTTCCACTAGTTACTGTTATTCAGGCTTCATTTTGGTTAAACCAATAGCCTCAGGCTAACATACAGTATTCTGTTTCCATTTGTCTGCTCACTTTACCATAAAAACCACAGGTATTTAAACAAATCTCTCTAGATTTCAGTGTGTTGGGCTGCAGCTTGCCAAAAATCTGCTGTATTAGCCTTTGGGTTGCTGATTTTTTCCAAATTTCAGGAGACATCTCTGACAAAAGCACATACCCACAATTTTTGACCTTCCATTAAATGATATCCAAAAGCAGCTGGAATTGCCCGCAATATTCCCTCTTTTGTAATAAAGTCATAGAGATCTGTGGCACTTTGGACTCTTGGGAGCTCTTGCTGTTTGGTGAAGTGACAGCAGGGAATGTAATCAGTCTTTCCATTCCCCTGGTACCTCTGGTGGCATTTGCAAGCTGTTGCAAAAAGCCTGCTAGCAAGGCTCTCCCTGTTCTGGCAGATCTGTGCTGAAGGGTTGGGTCCCCTTTAGGGTTGTCCTCAAGCCCAGACTTATTTATCACTTTATTTTGGAGCGCAGGATCTCTGTCCAATGTCCAGCTTTAGCCTGGGAGCTTTTCATTCATAGGCTGGTACCGCCTTGCTTATTTCCCAGCCAGGTCTTAGGAGCAGCCTTGGTGCACCCTGATGCCTCTCAGCTGCCTGGGGACCAGAACAGCTTTTTCATTGCCTGACGTCAGACAGCCACATCAGCTGCTTGTCAAGATCCTTGAAAATCAGCTGGGAGAAATGGGCACTGTTGGTTTTAACCTCAGAAGTAGATGCAGTTGCCTGGCAGGCAGAGGCAGGTGGACTCCTGAGTTCTCTGGATGATGAGAGCTGGTGTGTGCAACTGGCATGCATTTAAAATCACTGTGTGGCCCCCAGTGTCCCTGCACAGCCTGGTTGTTGTACAATGGTTGGGAATGGCTGTCCAGCATTTCAGTTCTGTTTCTTCTTCCTTTCAGTGTTCCTTTACTGGTGATTACACCTGTTCTGGCTCCGTGCAGTTCCAATTCCAGCCAGCTCACCCACTGCCCCAGACTTCTCCACAGGCCAGATCCATGCTCTTGAGGCTCTCCAGAAATTATTTAATAATGGAGCATCACTTTCTGGGGTTTTTTTACATTTTGAAATGTAAATAAAGATTTTTTTTTTTAAACACGTGCAGTGCACATCAGTTGAAATTTGTGGGAATGGATTCTTCTCCAGGTGAGAAGAGCTATAGCATCTTCAGCAACGTACATTATCCCTGGCTGGATCAGTCAGGAACATTTGCTGCATGGTAATGAGAGAAAGAAGGGGTGAAAGGAGCTTTGCAGAGCTGTGCTGCACCAGCTCTTTCGTTCAGCAGGTAACTATGACTGCCTGGCTGGCAGAGAAGTTCGTGGCATCTTGGGAGGCTCCAGAACCTTTGTGTGTGCAGCCTTACTGAGGCATGAGGAATTGTTATAGCACACAGATTTACTCCCAGAACTGGAGTTTTCTCCACCATTTCCTCTCTCTTGGGTTGCTGCCTGGTGTATTCCCCAATTCCCATTCTATTGTAAGATTATTTTTCAGATGACTCACTAAGCAGCATCCAGTTCTTGACATCATTCTAGCTTCTTTATCCAGGTCATCATCCTAGTGCAGATCCTTGTGGGATTGTGTTATTGTTTTCAAGCCCTTCCCTTTGTTAACTGAGTTGAAGATCAGGTGGAACAGATCCCAAGAGAGCTGGGTGAGACCAGTGTTCCTCATGGGTTGATGTGCTGGGTTGACTTTGGCCTCATTTGATCCCTCACTTGGCCATGGTGGAATGTGGGGAGCTGGCATGGTGAACTGGACAGTGATTTGTGTGCAGTGCTGGAAGGGCTGACCCCAAGGGGACTCATGTTGGTTGCAAAGACAGTGGAGGGGTGGGCATCTCCTGGAGACCTGGGTGGTTACTGATGACCTTTCCCTCCTCTCATGTCAGATGAATGACATAGCCTGGACAGGGCTGGGAATCTGTGGCCACCAACCACATTTTTCAAGTGCCTAAGGAAAATTAACCTGTTGGACAGGGACAGGGTTTTCCTCTGGACCTTCCCTCTGGGGAATCCAGCAAGAAGTTTTGGGTATCTCCAGACCACTGTAACCTGAAGACATAGGGGTAGGAGGCAGAGAGGAGCTGAGAGGTGGTGGTCGGACAACAGCTCCAGTAGGGTAAAGGGCGCAGCAGTGATGCTTTCCCGACAGCCCGGGTGGGTAGGAGAGCTCAGGGTGAGGAGCTGCCCCCGACCCTCCGGGAGAAGGATGGGATGCTTAGGGAAAGGCTGGTTCCTCGCGGCTCAGCTCAGTGCTGTAGCTGAGCTCTGACACGGCTCCAAAGCCGTCATTTCCCGCTGGTGATTAACGCTCCCGGGCCCTTTCTGCCAATGACTAACGGGACTGGGCGCCTGGGAAGCGCTAGGACCGGAGCCGCCCGCAGGCTCCCGCTGGCCCGGGTGCTTCCAGCGAGCGGAAACGGGGCGGGACCAGAGCCGCCCGCAGGATTCGTGTATCCCGGGTGTTCCCAGCGAGCGGAAACGGGGCCGGCAGCAGGGCGGGACCGGAGCCGCCCGCAGGATCCCGCTGTCCCGGTGTTCCAGCGGGCGGAAGCGGGGCTGGCAGCGGGGTGGGACCGGAGCCGCCCGCAGGATCGCTCTGTCCCGGTGTTCCAGCGGGCGGAAGCGGGGCTGGCAGCGGGGTGGGAGAGGAGCCGCCCGCAGGATC